>VYZX01028833.1:6494-27041 GCA_013401335.1 Brachypteracias leptosomus | reverse complement strand
AGAGATTTTTGTGCCCTATCTCTGACATAGCATGTGGGAAACACTGCATTGGTCTGGTTAGTGGCATAACAGGAGCTTTCCTTCATGTGATGTGTCTGTACAGTGCCCGCGGGGCTTGCCTATGTGGAGGCCCCCTTATGCTGTGGATGCAGATTTTCAGATTTCTGAAGGTGGAAAATGGGCTGGAAAGCTGTGTAGAGAAGATTTACTGAGTATAGTGCTTGAATGTTAACAACTGTAGGTATGTTGTAGGATCAGCTGCTCTCATCTGTTGTATCAGAGCTCTGAGGTGATTAAACTGTGGAAGCTTGTTGCTGAACTGACAAACTGGGATTGAACAGAGCAAGTAGCTTCAAGTTAACTTTATAGATACTGATTGAGGGGATCCTAGACTTTCCATAGAGTAGTTTGTAAGCAGATATGTACAAGTTATCAGCTTGAGTGCATCTGCAATTACTTTTTATACCGGAATCATTTTAGATACTGCTTTAAGACTGACTACAAGAGGGGTTGTGTGAGAGAAAGAAATGTCAAGAGGGGCAAAGGGAAACAAGAGCTGTGGAGGACATTGCCTGAGTTAAATTATGCTCATTAATTCAATTTGAGGCAGGAATGTGTGTAAATAAACCCTGGCAGCTGCAGCAGCTCTCATTTCTGCAGGGCTTTGGCAGGAATGCAGGGGCCAATGGACATGAAATCCTGGCGCTCTTTTGAGAAATTGCAGGCAGACAACTCTGCAGCCGGGAGAAAGAACAATCCAAGACTTACTGAAAAGACGTAATCACTTTAAGCAGACTTGAAGAGTGTGGAGTTTCAGACATGCAGTTTTGGAGGTAAAATTAGTGCAGACAAAAACTAAGTCATTGAAAAACCATGGGGCTTACCTAATTCTCCTGGGTTAATGGCATTATTCATGTTCCAAATGTCCAGCCTTAGAATGGAGCACAAGAATTGTAGCCCTACCATTCAGTGTCTTCAGGGTAACCTGCATTTGGATTTTCAGAAGCAATTGTCTATAGGTAGTTTAACTGTTTGTGCCATATACAGGAAGTTAGATATCCTGGCCACATGAAGTAAACTGGCTTGTGTCCCAAGGCTTTTAGTCTTTGGTCCTCTACCTGATACTGGATCCCCACAAGTGCCTATAGCAGCACTTCTGCAACACTTAACAGGTGATGGGTGTTGTGGTTTTTTGTAGTAGCAGTTGCTGTTTGTCTGAAATGGATTTCAATGTGAGCTTGATATATCAATGTTATATAAAAAAATAAAGACAGACAAAGGGAACAGTCCCTGACCAAAGAAGAACCCTTGGTTTTGCTAGCTTTAATCTAGAATTTTAAATGAAAATGTCACCTAGAGGTAAAGCAGTTTGAATTTTAAAGGCGGACAGATGAACGCTTTGATGTAGCTATTAATTGATTATGTTTTACCAAACACTTGAAATCTTATAGTTACTTTACTGATATGTGAAAAAGTAAGACTTTTTTTTTCCCTCAAATGGAAACCAAATTCAGCATAGGTCTTGTTTTTTACCTCAATTCCATTGTCTTCAAATATTTGCGTATCTGAAAATTTCTTAAAAGTGTGCTGGCAAGGGAGCCTGTGTGAAAACGAGGTCTAGCAAGGTCAAAACCATAGAGCAAAAGCTGCAAATGGAAGAACGTGACATTAACAGTAATAATAATGCTTAGTATTTGGGTGTTCGTTGGGTTTGGAGTAGCTTCTTTGCACATTAGATAAATTAGTGCATACAAAGGTGTGTATGTATTTAATTTGTAACTTTTTAAAATGTAGCTAGTTTGTCAATAGCTCTTTCAAATTTTGAAGTAAGTTTCCTATATAGGACTTTACTCTGACTTTGCTGCAGTCTTTTTCTGTTGGATGTTGTACAGGCACCTATGTATGGTTGATGATAAACCAGGAGGCAGTAGGGGAGTTTCACAAGCGGGCAGATAAATTGTTCAAATTCTGAAGTGGCTGCTATTTTCTTAATAGCTGTGTCTCAGTAGCAGAAGCAGAGCTGTGTTAAATACATTAATGACCACGTAGTAAGTTTTTTTTCTTATTGCTCTGTGAGAGAATATGTGAACAGACCAGAGACTTTGTGCCATTGAATTTGGAGCACTGGTGGGTGTTTGGAAGTGTAGGTCACAAAACCAGGGAAATGGGAAAAGGCGCCCAGCAGTCAAGCAAGGATAGACTCAGTCACACATGGCACTGATATTAATTTTGTTGCAAGTGGCATAAAAACAACAGCATACACAAATTTACTGGTCCTTCAAACAATTTAATTACAAGCTTGTCATAAATCTGTTTCTTCTAGTACAGAAGATAT
The DNA here is from genome assembly GCA_013401335.1 of Brachypteracias leptosomus. Taxonomy (NCBI): domain Eukaryota; kingdom Metazoa; phylum Chordata; class Aves; order Coraciiformes; family Brachypteraciidae; genus Brachypteracias; species Brachypteracias leptosomus. The sequence goes on along the minus strand of VYZX01028833.1, from coordinate 24,706 downwards.
CTCCCTAAGCAGTGGTGGTCAAAACTCAGGGCAAACTGCTGAGACTTCTACTACATTATTTGATGGTCCCCATTTTTTAAGCTGTTGTTTACATCCATTGTTATTTTTGCCCCTTTCAGCCCAGCTCACCCTAGACACTGCTAGCTTCAAACATCATTTAATGTGAGATTTAGCAATAGAAGAGCAGCAAGGTCTGCTCACACCTGCTGTCTTTCAATAGCTGCCTCTGGGTCAGTAGCCTCTGGCTGGCTTTGCTGTTCTTGGGAAACTTGAATTTTAATCATTTGCTCCTGTCAAGAGCAACATAAGGAATGCTCTTTCCTTAGTCTCAGTATGGTGAGTCTGAACATATGTGTGCAAGTCCCCTGGAAGTCTCTGCTTGCTGCTAGCTTTGGCTGGAATAAAATCAGTTGTGATTTGTATTCTACCTCTTGTGGGCTTCCCTCTTGATATACAGAGAGGCATCCAGTGTTTAAAATCTGCTCACAGCACATTCTCCCTAGCGTGATTGCTTCCCTCCAGCTTCTCTGGCCATTGCTGCCCAGATACATGTAGTTAACACCTGGACATATATCCCTGCATAGGTGCACTTGGGTGCAGCCTCATTCGTTCCAGTTCATGGTCGTTGCTGCCCACACCACATGCTTTTTGTGTACACTCAGAGGCCAACCATACTTAAACTTAATTTCTGCATCTTTTTGCAGATAAGATTTTTCTGTTTAATTCTCAGATGTCTTGGATTTGCACTGTTTCCTCTCTGACTGCTCAGAAGCAGCTCAGGAGCAGCTTTTGCAGCTTCAGGTTGGACTCCTTTTTCTCTTCATCTGGCTGCTTGCAGAGCCCCTGAGCTGTGTGGGGCTGGCAGCGCATCCTGCTCCCCTCTCTCTCCTCAGGACCCCTGCACCTCTTCAGTTAACCACCTCAAGGAAGGTCCCATCCAGTGAAAGCTGCTCCCTTGCCCCAGGCTGTGCAGTGCATGTTCCAGTAGGGCTTCAAAAGAGCAGAAATGTCTTGAGGAAGAAATTTTGTGGAGCAGTCCGGCAGTCACAGCAGGGGGTTGAAGGGCACTTTCCAAAGTGCCCTCAATTAATTAGCATTGCTGTGGCTAAAGACTTATTGGAGCCCAGGTACAACTTTGAGTGCCAACACTGCAGGGAAGGCCCTGAAGAGTCATTTCAGTTGAGTTCTTTGCTTTATATTTGCTTTCTTCCGTTTTCCTTTTTCTTCCAAAGGGACTCAACTAGGACAGGAGTCGCAGCCTCACTGAAAGGGAATTTATCACAGTAGAATACATTACTGAGGCAGAGCCCTTTCTCCCTACTTAGCTACTGCTGGCCGTTTGTGTAATCTCTTAAACAGTTTGGAAAGTTTGAAACATCTGTGCCAGAACTCAGCTATGAAGCATAAAAAGCAACTAGTGCCATCTTAAGCTGAAAAATCAATTTGATAGTCTAAAATGTGGCTGCATTGCTGTGGCCATCACAGTGAGTTGAAGAGCCCTTCATTGTCACACCTGCGCTGTGCAGTTCGGATTTAGCATTCCAAGCCTAATCAGCCTCTATGGTCTGCCTGCTTGGGGGATTCTTATTTATTAAATCAGACATTCAAAGAGGTTTCCTCTGTGCAATTTTTTTTTTTTTCCTAATGTAGAACTTCTTCCTTCCAATCTATACTAGCCAACATCTAAAATTAAGTGAGTTTTTTAATTTATTTTTTTTTTGCCTTGAGCCAGTGATGAGTTTGAAATCTGTATGAAGGTCATAAAGCAAGAAGCTGAATTTTGTAGCAATGGAGAAGGAAGATTTTCCCCTATTCTTATCTGTGCCTGGCCAATACATGCATTCCACCACATATTGTTGTCAGATATACTGTTTAAAACACTTGATAGGGATGTTTTTAATAAAATTAATTCCATTAAGAATAGTTTTCATATCTACCAGGGAAGGTGTATGCTTTTGTTGTTGGAGCCTGAAGCTGGAAGGCTGAGAGTATGGGAATGTGAGTATGTTAAAGTAATTGTTGCTGTGATTTTATAGACTAATAGGTTGTGACCTTTCTCTGCCTCTCACTGGAAAGCCAGGGATTTCCCCATCTGTGGTAATCTAAATCTCCTATTGTTGAATTCTCATAGTGAAAAGATCCCAAATGGCCGTCAGGTTTCCCGTAGAAATCCTACTGTGAGCTTGAGCAGTGTCCATGTAAGGCTTGAGTGGATTTTAATGTGACTTTAATTCTGTCATTGTACGTGCGCTCTGCAATCTGACTGCTACTATAATTGCATATTTGCCTTCAAACAATAGCTTGCAGTGCTTTGTAATGTCTTTCATGACTTGAGTACATGTGTCATGTTTGATAGTGCTACTTACTGTGCTGTGTGCAAGATGATATATTTCTTGAAGTCTTTTATGAGGGGGAGGGGGAAATACTGTAACTATTCATACACACCAAATATGCCAAACTGAATACTAGAACATAGGATAATCATGGAAATGTGGTCATTTTAAGTCCATCTAAATTAGTTTTCTAGCCCACTGCATCATCCCCTGAAGTCAAAGAAATGATGCGGTACAGAGCTGCCATCTAAATTATTAAAATGTGTTCCTTGGAGAAGAGATATGTTCATATATAAAACTAACTCAATAAAGATTTATTGGATTTTCTGATAATGGGAACTGAGTAAATAGATAAGAGGAGGTAGGGAAAATTACAAGGGGCTATATAGAAATGATCAGATGGTTAAAAAGAAACCCTTGTGATGAATAACATTTCATTTTAGAAATATGTATGAAACATTTTAATGACAGTATTGAAATATTGTACTTCAGTTGTATAATACTATTCCTGTAGCAGAGCTTCACAAGTGCTAGTTCAAGGTCATTTTCATTCCCTGGCTGTGCCATTTCCCAGTCTTGGATCTACTTGAACTACTCTTTCAATTCCCAGTTATTCTTTCATCCGTCTGTTGTCTACCCATTTGTCAGTGTTTATTTCTACATATTCACTTCTTTGTGCAAGATTTTTAAGGGAAAGAGAAATAAAGATCTGATGCAGCCACTCTGTCTTTTTTTTCTGCAGTAGCCAGCATTCAGGATTGTTCTCTTCTGCTTCTTCCAGCATTCCTGCCCCCTCTTCCACACCCGCTCCCCACCCTCTCCGGCCTTGTTTGCTGTGCTTCAAACTTTGGCATCCATTCTCTTTCTTTTATTCAGTAAGCTACTGGTTTCCTCTGACATACAGCAAATCACACTGGTTTTCCTACCTGCCTCACAAAATACTCCCCCACATCCTTTTTTTCACATTGTTTCTTTAGTTGCTATAACTGCAGTAACCATTTGTGCAGTTTCCACTTCTCTTCAACTCTCTTCAGTCCAGTTCTGCCATGTCCTTATCACAGACTAGCACCTTCTTGACTAATTCTGGGTTTTGACAGTGCTGGTATCATCTCCCTTGTTGAAGCTGTCTCTTGTTCCAATCTATCATGTTGATGTCTTGCCATCTCAGTTCATATGGGAAAGAAACCTGATCATTTACAGCAAGTTGTAGTTATCTTTTAATTGTATAAGACGCTGCTGAGAGAAAGTGAAGTAGATCCTGAACAAAATGTCACAGCAGAATATTAACAGACTAATGGGCAAAGCAGAAGTCTCCTAAAAGCTATTGACTGAGTCTTTTTAAGCAGTTGTCATGGTCTGTTCTGTGTGGAAAGCACATGACAGATACTACTGCAATACAGGGAACTAGTTGTATTAGTTCCTTGTTTATTGTCACAGATACCACGAACATCATGCTAACATTTTCCCATTACACAGCGAGATTCGAGGAAGAGCAGTGCAATAGATCTTAAAATATTATTTCTTTGTACTCAATTTGATAAAATATATGCTAGGTGGTTACTTCATGCAAATGCGTGGTTGACAAGCACTTTTAAATAGTGTTCAAAATAGGTGTACAACTGTAACATCTTACTAATAATCTTCACCCATATTTTGGTATAAAGATGCATGTGTAAAACTTTGTCCAGGGGAGAAGTACATCAAAAGGGTTAAGAACCCGTAGAAGAGATTAAGGATCAAATGGCTCCACAGAGGAAGAGGGAACTCAAGACTGAATAATGCTGTGAGCTTTCTTGGAACAGAGCACTGCCAGCTGCTGCTATAATCCCATCACTCTCAACAGGCACACAGCAAGTCTGGGACAATTGTGTCTCCAAGTTCAGTATTAAATGAGCTACTTTTGAAGCTGGCATGCAGGGTTATGTCATCCTCTTGATGAAGTGGCCTGTAGTGTGCATCCTTTACACATCTGTAACCACTTAGGAATGCCCCTGAAGTTTTCCAAACTGTTACAAACCACAGGATGAACAAGAGTAGAGAAACTATAGGGGAGGGGGACCAGGGTGGATTTTATAATGAATAAATTTCCAGTCCAAAACATAGTAGATAACTTTGGAGGAGATGCTTCTGCTCTGACTAAGCACTTGTCGTCTTTTTTTTTTTTTTCTCTTTTTTCTTTCTCTGAGCTAATCTCTTTAATACCATTAAAGATGGTATTAAAGGTCACTGGATGGTCACTGGATCTCTGTTTACATGGCTTGTACCAAGCAGGCATCTGGACTTACCTCTCTTACAGAGAGCATGTGAACTCAGCACAGTAGCAGTAGATGTGGAATATAACATTCGTACAGTTGCCAGTCTTCTCACAGGTACACTGGGCAAACTGAGGGAGGCAGGTAGTGACAGAAGGAGATGAGTGTGAACACCTGAAGGGTTTACACTTTCTTTTTGAAAATCACTTCTCCCCTACTTGAATTTTCCCTTATCTTTGCCCTGTCCATCCCTCAGACTATCTGCATCTTTCAGTGCCTGCATTTCTTTGCTCAGAAGGGATTAGAAACAGGCAGCCATTTCACCATTTCCCATCACACTTGAATTACAGTAGCTGGTCTAAGAAGTGTAAGACAGAGGCCAGCCCATTATTCAAGCTTGCAGGCCCCACTTGAACTTCCATGGATCATGGTCCATCTCTTAGTGCAGCACAGGGTAACATGGGAAGCACCAGTGCAGAGTAAAGAATTTAAGAACAAATTTATACTTTTAGGTAGGCCCTAATAGTTTTGTTAAAGCTGCCCCAGTGTATATTATAGATCAGACAATAACACTGACTAGATCAATATAACTTTTCCAAGGAGAATCAATAACAGGTTGTTTCCTTGATGCTGAATCCTTTCATTCCAGTGTGGCACTAAGGATCTACATCAGGAACTGCTAGTGAGTTGAGGGGCCTTCATCAGAGCTCTGAAATGGGACCTGGGACTCACACCATCCTCTTCTCCTGTAAACCATAATCCCTGCCACCATTTGAGGTGCCAGACTCCTCCTGAAGTGCTTCTTGCCCTGACAGAGTCCCTTTCTCTTTCCAGTAGAGGTAGAAAAGCGTCTTGCTGGTCTGACTGGAGTCATCCTGGGTCTCCACATGTGTTGAACTCTGCCAGCATCTTGCATGCTAAAATTTCTCTCATTCTGATTCACAATCACTCAAGAGCAAGGATGTAGTCTAGCACCTGGCTGCCCCTGCCCACTCTAAGTAACTTCCCACACCTATTCTTTTTTAAATAGTAGAAAGGAAGGGGTTAATTTTAAAGGGGGATTCAGGGCATTATTCCTTGAGGGAAAATAGGGTTTTAACTCTGACTTGCAAATGCATCTTAGAGCTAACAAGCATTTTTGTATGCCCTTGTGTCTGTTGTTAAAAGCTGTGCTCTTTCTATGCTAATTATCTGCTTACTTGATTACTCCAAACTTCTCTGTTTCGATATCCCTAATTCCCAAATCATATTTTCAATCTTTTCAGGCTTCAGCAGCTAAAATTCTTTCTAGTCCATTAATCAGACCCTGCATAATTTCAGATTCTTCCTCAAGCTCCTCATGTGCTGTTTCTAGTGTTGCCAACTCTTGCCAATTTATTACGAGCAACATGAGCCTGGCCTTCACTCAGGTGGCTGTAAAACAAAAGATTTTGCAGTGTACCCCTTCTGCTTTCGTATGCTTTGGAATTGAGTAAATCTCCACCTGACGTACTATAGCGTGAAGTAAATTGCTCTATTCATCAGGCAGGGATCCCATATCTTCACAGTTGTTAGTGATAGACATTGGATATACGTACCCCTCTCAACCTTTCCTATTGTTTGGTGTTACTTTGGGCAGGTAAGCCATTTAACACATAAGACAAGCTTTTAAGTATGACTTCAAGGCACTTCAGGAATAAAACTTATTTGTATAAATAGAAGAAAAAATGTTCTTTGCTATACTGCCTAATGAAGAAACAGCCTATTCTGTAGGCTTAGTTAACCCACACCAGTGTCATAATGCTTTGCATTCACCCAACACATAAAATGATTTAAAGTTAAAGCTAGCATCTCTGTGCTAGTATAGAAGCCCAGACAAAAAAGACTATTACCACTCCCTGGTAATAGTACAGAATACCCTGCTAGTGCACCCTGCCTGAGTTAATTGGTGCCAGCATACCTGAGATATGAGAAGTGGTGGAGGAAGGTACTTCAAGCTTCCTGGTATCTTGATTTAGCAACATAGGTGAAACTTTCCCATCTGCTCCCACCTTCCATGGCAGGCCTATTAGCATGCTAGGTTTCTAGTTTCATTCTGTAAAGATCCTTGTGTGTTACAGAAGGCTGACAGTTCTTCAAAGTGTAGAATGTTTGGTGGTACTTTGAAGTCCTGGCTTTGGTTAGGTCTTCTTCTAAGCAGTTCTGCAGCAGTGCACAGCATGTTGCTGGATGTGGTAGATTTTGTCATTGTCATTTGCTTCTCTAGAAGACAGTCTGAGACGAAAACTGAGATTTTACTTAAATTTTGTCTTTGAACAGACTCATGATTTTATGACTGATCTTTCAGTATTGCTGCCTTTTTATTTCTTGCTACTCACCAGCAAGGTCTTAAGTATTTTATATTTAACTTTATAGCTTGTGAAGCGGAGTAGTAAGTCTGTCCTAGTCCTCCCTAACCTTTCTGGGGCTTAATTTTATATTAAGAATCATTTTGTAAGAAGAAAAATAAATTCTACAGTATGTCACAGATAGTTTACTACTCCTTTCTTTCAAGATGGCTGTAATAAACAGTTGAACTGTTTCATGGCCCCTGATTGAAATTGTGGTGGTTGCGCATGCTCATCTATAAGACGACTTCCTGCGTTGCTGAGTGGGAGCTTGCCTTTGCCAAATGCTGCACTGAAAACTTGTTGGAAAGGGAAGCATCAAAGCAAACTTGTGATGCTCTGTTCCTGCTGTGTTAAGGGGAAATGAGACTTTCAGAAATGTCTGATTACGCTACTGATTTCTTTAATATCACCCTAGATCGTTCCGACCTTCCAATTGAAACACATTTTAATAAATACAACCATGAATGTGGATTTCTGCTTTTGTCTATGTCCCTCAAGTGTGTTGCAATTTAAGTGTATGCAGGCTTCAGGTGAGCTGCTCTTCTTTTCAGTCGTTATAGTTCTTTCTTGACCGCAAATAATATTGCATGTTTTTCCATCTTTGACCTCTTCTGACTGGTGAGTTTTTCTTCCTTGGTCTTTTTTTTCATGATCAGTGTGCATTTGCACAAGGCAGTTGAAAGTCTTACTGGAACTGAAATTGTCGAATCAGGAAGAATTTTAATTCAGAAAGAAGCACCTTTGAGTGTCAGTAATCAAAAGTCAACTCCTGTGAAGTCAAACCAAGATGAGATTGGACCTTTTATTTCAAGGAAGAAAAGGCTAGTCCATGTTCTCACTCATGCTGCCAATTATGAAATGATTTTAAGACAATCTGCACTACAAAGTTTTTATTTTCAAATGAGTATTTTGGGAGTCAGAGGAAACTTTGGTAGCCAAGGTTTATGCTATAGTACACAATATGCATCAGATATTTTGGAATAGTTGTGTCCTGAAGCAATTTATTTATGGAATGGGATTCCTCTTCCTGTTTTTTAAAATGAACATTTTTCTTGAATTTACGATTGAGAACATTTTACCTTATTTTGAGTAAGCAGATAATGGAGCTGAGAGAATACAAGAAGCCTTTCTCTAAGCCCAGATCATCATTTTTCAAAGACCAGAAGCTCCCAGCAGCACTGGCCTTGTAAAGGCACCAAGTCATAGCAGGAGGAGAAAATGCCCAGGCCAACTGATGGCCAAAGGTAGAAAGGCAGTAGACTGTTCACATCCAAAAGTTACTGTAGCTATTACTTAGGTTGAACAGGAGCTTTAGTGGAGACCAAATGAGAGCCCACTATCTCCTGCAATATGATTTCCACTGTGGTCAAACACCTGATTTGTACCTGGGTCGCTCTCCTGTGGGTTATTTGTCCAATACATGAATCTACCCAATCTTTCCCTTTCCAGTGCCCTTCAAGGGGCACTTGGAACATCTCTCTCCACCTTCTTACTTCAGTGAAATTTGAGTGAACTTAAACTACTTTTGAGATTGGATCTTCTGCCAAATTCCAAAGTTTAAGAAGACAGAATAAGGCATGATAGCTGAAAAGACCTACTTTGCTATACCAGGATGGTATGATGTATGGTGAGCAGTCTGCCAGAAGAACTGCATCCCTGAAAATGAATCATCTTTCATCCCCTGCTAGGATATGCTGCTGACCTCAGCATGCCTTGTTAATGTTTTCATCATCTTTTCAGGCCAGGGTTTGCAAAGGAGATAAATACCTGACTTTTGCACATTACAGGTCCTTTTGTTGATATTTCTGGTGGCTTCAGAAGCACAATTGCATTGGATGTATGTGCCTTGAGGAGTTCTTGACCTCTTATGTCCTAGTCTTCCTATCAGTCTTCATATTGTTTAAAAATAAATACATTGGTGAGAAGTTAAGCTAAATTAACAGCCCTCAAAAGAGGGATAATCGCTATCTGAGCATGAGTTCACACTATTGCATGGAACTTTGATCAGGCTAGAATGTATTGCAGCCCAGACTCCTGGGAGGTGCATGAAATGTGTGAGTTCCAGCGTGATCCAGAGGAGAACCTTAAAGACAGGTCAGTAGCTGGTGGTTCAGGAGGAAAGCAAGTCAGTAATCAAATTTAACAAGCTTACAAGAATTGCTGAACCTGTTCTTATGCAGTTTAGAAACAGCCGTTTCCTCTAAATAAGAGGTGCTCTTGAAGGTCACAGGATGACTGTAAGAGCGATACCATATTTGCACTTCAAGTAATTCTACTTGTTCCCTTCCATATATTTCATTTAGTTTGATTGCTCCTCAAGTAGAGGTGTTCACTCCTCTATGTTACAGAGTAAGAGTGGTGTAGCAGAATTATTTACTGAATCTGCAGATAGTGCCCCAAGTTGGGGAAGTGCTTGTCTCGATAGTTGTAACGTCAGTGCAGTACAAAGAGCAGCATATAATACTTGCAACCAGATCTCTGGAGCACTTCTACAGTCACAGTAAGTAGGACCTTACTGCAGTCGCAACAGAATAAATTTGCTTGAGGAAAATGCCTTTGACACTACTTGGTACAGAGCAGTATGTCTTTTTGTTAATTACTGATATTTATCTTAATCTTGAATCCTATCATACCACTTGATTTTTCATGTAAGGTTTTCATTGGATATGGTGATTTAATAGCACTGTTTCTTCAAGAGGCTTTACTATAGCTGCAGCTGTCTTTTTTGAGCTATATTTAACTATAAGATAGTCTGCTTTAATTTTGAAGATCTTTTTTGGAAAAAGCATCTTATTCTTAGTTTTATCATTCTTTGTAAAACCTGGGAATGCTTTCAAATGAACTTAAAAAGTGATAACATTTCTGCTTCAAAAATTAAAACTCTTAGGGCCTTATTTCTGCCTGATGCTTCTGCAGGCAAGATATAATTAAAGTCATCTAAAGTTTTTTCTTTAAAAAAAAGAATCCTCTTTATAAATGCAAAGAACTGAGAATGAAAGGATTTAACTGGCTTATTGTGAAAGGACATATCTATTGAGTGCAAAGTCAGTAACCCTTTCAGCTCTGTACTCTATGCTTTATGTAACTTCCTAGAGACTCTGTATCATCTACCTGACATCTTGCCTTGAAGGTGGAGGGGGAATAGAAGATCAGAGGGGGATTGAGGAAACCAGGCAATAGCCAAGTGTCTCTGCCATCACAAGCGGACTTCTGCACAGAAAATTTCCTGACCTTCCCTCAGGGGCAGCTTTAAATAAAAGATGGGTGGGGTTTGGGGGTTTGGCTTGTTGTTTTGGGTTGGTTTTTTTGGTGGGGTTCTGGGAAATTAATTATCAAGTGTAAGACGGTTGGTTATGGTGAACTTTGATATAGGGAGTCCTCTTCCAAATAACTTGCACATTGTGTAGTGCTGATTGTGGTTTGTAACAAGCCTTCAGTTATTCAAAAGGCCCTTCAGTTGATGTCTTCTTTGATTACATGTCTCTCATCAGCATAAAGCCCTGGATGGTGGACCATACAGCTTTTCTCTTTCTTTTCCCGGGCTACTGTATTTAAGTCAGAGCTGAAAAAGTCAAGGTAGTCCCAGTGCCTGATGGACTTCATTCTACAGGCTGCCTGGGATTGAGGAATGTCAACCCATTGTGCAGGGTTGAGCAGTTCCTCAGTGGTGCAGTGTCAGTCATCTGGGGGTGGTTCTGGGCTACTGGGATTTGTGTGGTTAGGCATGGTGCTGCCTCACTCCAGTTTATTGACTGTGTCGCTGTTAACCCTGATGTTCTGCTCGAGAGAGACATGGGGACACTGGTGACATCCAGCCAGTTGACACCTTGACATTGCGTGTGGTTGTGTAGGCCTTCTGCTGCAGGACTAGTTGTATCCATAAATCCATTTAACACCAAGTGGGAGAAGTATTTTTATTGTAAGAGAGCCCATGCAAATTTTGACAAGTTTATTTAAATGCTGTAGTGGTTTTTGTTTGCAAATCTATTTATATCATGCTTTTCATAGCAAAGAAGAAAATATCTCCTACCTTTTTTACTGTATATTTGTTCTTGTGTCCGTCTTGTTTCTGGCTAGAGTTAACAGGTAAAACCTCAGGAAAAATAGGAAAGAGTTAATGAGTAAAACCTCAAGAAACAACTACTTCAACATTTCCAGAAGTAAAAGAAATAATTATTTGCATGCCAAAGAAAATAACTTCTTATTCCTGTGAAAAATAAGGGTTTCTAATTGAAATAATTGAGTCCCATGGCAAATCTGAATTATTCAATCAGGTTTGCTTAATTTGATCTTTAAAACCATTTCCCTTCCTACTTGCCAACTGTCAGATACAGAAATTCTGATGATTTTAAAGAAAAAATGAATAAGACCCTAACTCAGGACAGATGAAGCAAAAAGGGATGGGGAGCTAAATTTAACACTGTAATGTTTGTGCATTTTGAAATTCTCTCAAATAGCTTATTTGGGTTTTTTGCTGTTTGTCAGAAGAAAAAATGTTGTAAACAGAAAATCAGAAATCTTGAGAAATAAGCACATATTCTGTGCTCTGAACTTCGGCTTTCCAGATGCATCATGATAATGTTCTATTTTTCCATGTTATAAAGAAAATAATACTGTGAAAATTGAAACTGTGTGAATTAATGACACCTTAACAAACGATAAGGTTTCATAAAGGAGCTTACTTGTTAAACCACGGAGCCATGGTCTGAGGAGCAAAAATAGCTCACTGGCTTGAAAAACATCTCAAAACAGGTTACATACAGTGTCTGCAAATGATAATTTCTCTAGTTGGAAATAGGCTACTAGTGGCAATACTCCAGGGGACTGATCTTTTTAATAATACATACATAAATAATTTGAATGAGAATATCAGATGTAAGATCATAGTAAATGTTAGCTGATGATACCGAAGTTAGAGGAACGGAATAGCAAACACTTCAGAATTTATGCAACCCTATTCAGGGAGATTTGAAATCCTTTAAGTGTCTGAGTCATTCAGTGGAAAGCACACTTTAATGCAAACAGATGTAAAACAATGAGTCTAGCGACAACCACAAAAAATGGACTATATATTAAACAGAACAGTTATGAAGTTCAATGACCAGACACAAAATTGAGGTTTACCTTACAACCAAGTAGCTGGAAATGAAAGCCCAGTATAGTTGTACAGGAGAAAGTAAGAGGGGGGTATTAACTTTAAGAATGAGAAAGAGGAAAATGCAGTACAAATCCAAAAAGGAGTATGGTGATTGCACAGTGCATTACTGGATCACAGAAAAGGATGAGACTGGCTCTGCGGTTCCATGGGACAGAATTCAGTCAAATGATACCAATGAAATTAAAAGAAAAAAATTCCAGTTACAGAGTAGTGACATCACAGGATTTGTCTTCAGGACTTTGTTTCATTAGGAATTTCAGTGTGGTAGAGCTGAAGGAACATCTGGAGGCCAAGTCATCCATTTTTGTGAACAAGGAAGTAGAGCTCTAGGCAGATGAGTTTGGCTTTTTTTGTGATGTGATTTTGGTTCTGTCATTTTCTTCTTTTTTTTTTTTTTTTTCCTTTTCCTCTCCTCTGTTTTCAATCTTTGACTTAGTAATTCTGAACCATGAAAACAACTCCAGGAGACCTCGAAAACTCAGAAGTTGAAGTGTCTGGGTACCAATGGTTGTCTCCTCAAGGTGACAGGGTAACCAAAATACAGTGAATCTAGAAGAACACTTAGATTTTTGCATTTTGAGCACCTAAAATGTGTTTATTACTGAATAAGTATTTATTTTACTTAAGTGGTCAGTGACAAGGACCAGGAAAGGAAGACACAGTTGGTTCAGCAGTCTTAAGAAAAGAGCCATCTATTTCCAGATGTGTCCAAAGCAGGCAGTATCTATTTGGACGGTAGATGACGAATGTGTACTGTAGTAGAAAAAGGAGACTTGATTCATTCCCCCTTTGCTCTGAGATTGCCTACCTGCCTCAGAACTGAGGCAAGCATAATTGTTGTTGAGAGGACTCCCCAAGAGAGACAGTTTTTTTTTTGTTGGGGTTGCCTCTTTTGCTACAGGTAAAATCTTGAGGTGGAAAGTAAAGCCAAGAGCTGGAGCAGAACTCAACCTAATGTTCTGTAGCTTGCACATGTCTGTATCTTGATGCATCCGAATTAGGATTGCTTTATCCTCAACTCTGTTGCAGTGAATACTACTGTTGTCTGTCTGGCCATGTTTTACTCTGTATTAGTCTATTGTCACATCTTCCCCTGCTGCTTCTTTCTTTCTCGCTTCCTTAGATGTTGTTCTGGGACTCCAATTTCTTGCTCCACCTTAAAGAGCTATTCATGATCATGGGAAAGTAGGGCTGCTAATCCATAATGTCCCACTAGAGAACATCTCTCAGGATATAAACCTTAAGCCAGAACATCAGTAGAGGGTGGAATTGTATGCTGCTGAGAATCATAGCTCATAGGAAGAGCAATGGAAGGAAATCTGGCCAACCAAAATCCCAAAGGTAGGTGTGAGAGGTAGGGAATTTGATTTCATTCACACAGACAAGTAACAAGTTGTGGTTTCACTAAAAGAAGCATCTATAAGCTGACATTGAGCTTTGGCTGAAGTGGGGCTGATGATCTGTTGCAATTATAACAATGTTTAAGTAGGCATAAAAGTGTTTAGAGGCAAGTGTTTCCCGTCTGGTTACAGACTTGTTCAATCTCTGCAATGCAGACTTTAGAGACAGAATTTGATAGATCAAAGAAACTTTAGCAAGCAGTAGTACCTGCCTTTGGTGGAAGGAAGAGATTGGTTGCGGAGCCTGGCAGGTCTCTGCGCTACCTGAGCAAGTATAGGAGAGTGCAGAGGCTGCAGGGGGATGTCCATGGAAAAGCGCAGCCTTTGATGAGACCAGACTTTGCCCAGTGCTGTGCATCTATAAAAATGAAGCTGTCTTTTCTTTTTTCTTTTTTCTTTTTTTTGTTTAAATGGAAGTGGTTCTTATGATTTTCCCCCCGTAGACACTAGTCTGATTTATGAGCACAATTCAGTTGGAGGTACAAACTTTGCAGATGCAGAATGCATTTGTGAAGAAGAGTTATTTCCCCTAATCATTTCCTCTCTGTATTCCACGATTGTGTCTCCAGTGAAATCAGTGGGAAATCTGCCGTTGACTCTGGTGGGAGCTCAGTCCCTTGGGTCCTTATGCTTCTGGTTATTTCTTCTCTTTTATTTAGCTAATAAGAATTACACAAATGCTTCTCTTACAAAAATATTCTTTCTGACAATAAGAAGATGTATTTCCCCTGAGAGCTGGTTTTGCTATGTTGCTATTGCTTTCTGATCCTTAACGGCTGAATCCTGGTTATGAAACTAGTCTACAGGCTTATAGGCTGTATAGTCAATCAGAGAGTAAGGGAAGCACAGCATGGCCTGAAGACTGTCTTACTGCTTTTACTAAACCATGAGGGAAACAGGGGGGAGTAGAAATGTAGATTTCTAAACTGGGTGTTTTTTAAATGAGCATGCAGATGTGTTATGCTAAATAAGTACAGGTTTTAGGTGATTTAATGCAGAATTAATGGCATAGAAAGGAACAGAAGTCATACAGATCTCTTCTTTACTCAGTGGGGTATTCTGGACCCTTATATTGTGTAACTTTACACCTAGAGATGGGTGCAGGGTAGTAGCAAAAGCGGTTCATATCAGGTTGTAGATAAGGGTGTCACTGGAGCCTTTTGCCCCTTTAGGTGTCTTGTAACAGCCTTTCACGACAGCTGTTCCATTTTAAGGATGAGTGCACACAACAAATTCCAGACATCCCATGGCTGGTGCAGTTGCTGAATGGTGAGTTTAGGCTTCATTTGGTACAGGCCTCGAGAGGGCTGAGGAGGAGTTGTCGGGGCTTATTGTTCAGCCTGCAAGATCTAAATAAAGAAAACATTTCAAATTCCAGTTGACACTGTTGTTTTACCAGAGAAATAAACAGAGAGAGAATAGGTTTTTAGACTAATTGTATCCCTGTTGCATTTGTTTTAACTATGTGCCTAATAATACAAAGATCTTGATTTAATATCTTTATAACCTCCAACAGTTAAAGGAATCAGGAAAGCAGATTTACCCAGTGACCAGACATAAATGAGTATTCATTGTTGAGGATAAATTGACCTGTATGCTTTTCTTCCTAAATTGTCTTCAATCTCTCAATTTCATTCAAGAGCTCAAAGCATAGCTAATGATGCTTTTCTGAAGTATGCTTTTAATAACTCAGCTTTTACTCATAGTAGTAGTTTATGTTTATTACTACAAATAACTGCTAGTTGACTTTTCATCATTATTTAAAATAACTTTTTTTGGGGGGAGGAAACTATACAGTTTAGATAAAATAACAGAACTCAAAGAATCAAAGGACAAGCCCCAGCCTTAAGACTTATAAGAAAACTGGACTGGCACTTACTAGTGCTTTTTCCTATAACTTTTCATTTTTTTGTTAAGCAGCTGTATTTATTCTTTCAGAAGCTCTTGTATAGATGATTCCCCCACAGTTGTGCGGGCTTTTTAAAAATAGGATTATTTTTTTGACTAACTCAAAAGCCTTCTAGATGTTCCCTAAGAAAACAAAAAGCTGCAGAAAGAATGTCTGGAATGATTGTCACACGTGCTGGTGAAGAAGCAGAGGTAAGCACTACCAGTGTTACTACATATTGCAGAAAAGCAACACATTGTTTTGTGACATGAAAATAATTTTAAGAAGAAAAGGTAGTTGGATGAATTTCCCGATCTCCTTGCACAGCAGGACTGGTCAGAGGACTGCATCTGTAACTTTGTCCATGTTGGTTCAGTTATGGATGAACTTCAGTGTTTTCCAGGGAGTTGCACTCCTTTCTCAATCCCTCTCCAACCATAAATCTTCACGATACACATTGATACTTTAGAAGTGAGTCCAAAATGTGTTGCTGTCTGTCCAAATGGTAGCGTAGCTCTCCCAAGAGAAAGAACACATTGTTTTTGCAGTTTTAAATAGACCTGAAAGTGTAGTTGTAGTTAGCTCAACTATTGAATTACTTTCTCAAGTATGTTAGGAAATATACTTGATGGTAGGGAAAACAGAGTGACTGTGCAGCCATTGGAGACAGAGCTATTTCCAAATGCCAGTACTAAAAGATACTTTAATTCAAGGAGTAGTAATCATTTTATATAGGAATTACTCCCTTTACTGTACTAAGGAAAACTGGACATAGTTTATCAGTACAAGATGATGCTTGTGTGCATGCATAAGACTTCAAAGGTACAAAGAAATAGTCTATGTTAAGGTTAACAGCACATACATATAATGGTGTCAACTATTATATCTGAATCTTTCCCAGGAGATAATAAGCAAACATGCTGTAGAGGAATGGTCTCATTTTTTTTCCTCTGCTCCCCTGTGAGACAGCCCAGAGTTCTAAATGTTTTGATTATTTACTTCTCCCTTTTTCTTCTCCTGCTATTCCCTGTGTTCTCTCATCCTTCTCTTCTTGTTGTCTTTCTTGCCCTTCTTCCTCATATTGAGTTAAGAAAAAAGAACTTGAGTCTAATGTTTATTTTGTTCTGAAAACCAATCGGGTTTGATTATTTCCAAGCACCCCATCCCATGCCCATTTTAGCTTTTATTTCATGGTGGGAAAGACTGTTTCTTCTCCAACCCATTTAAGCTTTGTTTTGGGATGCTAAAATTCTTTTCACTTTTAAGAGCTTTCTTCCGGGTATAGGTGGTTTGTTTTAGAAACAACCTAATCCAAGTAACTAGCATGCTCTGATCATCAGATATCAGTAGATCTAGATGGAATGTGCATAAAAATCATCACCTATATCGTTATTGTTTCTTGGCCTGATTAACTTGGGCATATTCCTTCCAGTATCTGAAGGGGTCCTACAAGAAGGCTGGAAAGNTACATATTGCAGAAAAGCAACACATTGTTTTGTGACATGAAAATAATTTTAAGAAGAAAAGGTAGTTGGATGAATTTCCCGATCTCCTTGCACAGCAGGACTGGTCAGAGGACTGCATCTGTAACTTTGTCCATGTTGGTTCAGTTATGGATGAACTTCAGTGTTTTCCAGGGAGTTGCACTCCTTTCTCAATCCCTCTCCAACCATAAATCTTCACGATACACATTGATACTTTAGAAGTGAGTCCAAAATGTGTTGCTGTCTGTCCAAATGGTAGCGTAGCTCTCCCAAGAGAAAGAACACATTGTTTTTGCAGTTTTAAATAGACCTGAAAGTGTAGTTGTAGTTAGCTCAACTATTGAATTACTTTCTCAAGTATGTTAGGAAATATACTTGATGGTAGGGAAAACAGAGTGACTGTGCAGCCATTGGAGACAGAGCTATTTCCAAATGCCAGTACTAAAAGATACTTTAATTCAAGGAGTAGTAATCATTTTATATAGGAATTACTCCCTTTACTGTACTAAGGAAAACTGGACATAGTTTATCAGTACAAGATGATGCTTGTGTGCATGCATAAGACTTCAAAGGTACAAAGAAATAGTCTATGTTAAGGTTAACAGCACATACATATAATGGTGTCAACTATTATATCTGAATCTTTCCCAGGAGATAATAAGCAAACATGCTGTAGAGGAATGGTCTCATTTTTTTTCCTCTGCTCCCCTGTGAGACAGCCCAGAGTTCTAAATGTTTTGATTATTTACTTCTCCCTTTTTCTTCTCCTGCTATTCCCTGTGTTCTCTCATCCTTCTCTTCTTGTTGTCTTTCTTGCCCTTCTTCCTCATATTGAGTTAAGAAAAAAGAACTTGAGTCTAATGTTTATTTTGTTCTGAAAACCAATCGGGTTTGATTATTTCCAAGCACCCCATCCCATGCCCATTTTAGCTTTTATTTCATGGTGGGAAAGACTGTTTCTTCTCCAACCCATTTAAGCTTTGTTTTGGGATGCTAAAATTCTTTTCACTTTTAAGAGCTTTCTTCCGGGTATAGGTGGTTTGTTTTAGAAACAACCTAATCCAAGTAACTAGCATGCTCTGATCATCAGATATCAGTAGATCTAGATGGAATGTGCATAAAAATCATCACCTATATCGTTATTGTTTCTTGGCCTGATTAACTTGGGCATATTCCTTCCAGTATCTGAAGGGGTCCTACAAGAAGGCTGGAAAGGCACTTTTCACAAAGGCCTGTAGTGATAGGGTGAGGGGTGATGGGTTCAAACTGAAAGAAGGTGGATTTACATTGGAAACTAGAAGGAAATTCTTCACTCTGAGAGTGGTGAG
>VYZX01028832.1:72565-86961 GCA_013401335.1 Brachypteracias leptosomus | reverse complement strand
CTCTATCATTTTATGGTCACTAAACCCAAGATGGCCTCCAACTACAGGGGATGTGGTCCAACAGTCCTTCTCTGTTCGCAAACACCAAGTCTAGCAAGGTACCTCCCCTGGTAGGCTCACTTACAAGTTGTGTTAGGAAGTTATCTTCCACAGGAACCTCCTAGACTGTTTCCTCTCTGCTGTGTTTTATTTCCAGCAGATGTCTGGTAAGTTGAAGACCCTCCATGAGAACAAGGGCTGGCGATTGTGAGATTTCTGCCAGCTGCTTGTAGAATGCTTCATCTGCCTCTTCATCCTATCTGGGTGGTCTGTAATAGATGCCCAACAGGATATTTGCCTTGTTGGCCTCCCCCATAAGCACTTGACCTCACCTTCACAGTTCTTGAGCTCTATACAATCAGAACACTCCCTCACACACAGAGCCACCCCACCACCCCTCCTTCCCTGGAGAGCTTATAGCCATCCATTGTAGCACTTGAGTCATAGGAGTCATCCCACCATGTTTCTGTGATGGCAACCATGTCATAGTTATCCTGCTGCACAATGGCTTCCAGCTCCTTCTGCTTGTTGCCCATGCTGTGTGCATTGTTGTAGATGCACTTGAGCTGGGCTGTCAATTCCCCTCCAACTTCGTCATGCTTCCCCTAGGCTCATGTCTAGTGAGCTTGGTTTTATCCCCTTCCCTGTTTGGACCTAGTTTAGAGGCCTCTCAGTGAGCCCTGCCAACTCATGAATGAGAATCCTTTTCCACCTTTGAGACAGCTGAACTCCATCTGGCTCAGTGCCATGTAAACCGCCCCATGATCAAAAGGAAAAAAACAAAATTTCAGCAGCAGCACCAACCTCTGAACCACATGTTAATCAGGTGTGTTTTCCTGTTCGATATTCTTCCCTGCCACCAAAGGGCTTGAGGAAAACACTACCTGTGGTGCCAATCTTTCAATCAGTCACCCCCAGTACCCTGAAGTTCTTTTTAATTGCTTTCGGTCTTCTGTCCACAACCTCATCACCACCAACCTGCAGAACCAGTAATGGGTAATAATCATAGGGTCTGTAATATAGAGGTCCTACATCCATCTATTCCCACACTCCAGTTGTAGGAGCCGTCCCACCACATCTCAGCGATGCCAACAACATCACAGCCATGTGGAAGTGAACACATCTGTAATGCCTCTTGTTTGTGCCCCATGATAATTTGAAGAAGTTTCATGGTTTTCTTGGACTTTCTAAATTAAACTGCATCAGACAGCAAAGCTGGCATTAACAGGAAACTTGTGGTTACTATGGCAGTTACATATGGAGCACTGTGAAGTGGTTTAATTGGTATTTTGTTCTTTATTGTGGGAAATGAGTTCTGGCCTTTATTTTGCTGTCATGCCATCAAATCCTCTAAGATAGTGCTTTGCTTCATTTAATTACTCAGTTCCGGCAGGAATGTAATCTTTCAGCATCCCACACTCGATATAAATCACACTTAACAAAGTCAGACTTCAGTGTGTTAGCTTGGGAAACGATGATTCATTAGCTCCTGTGTTGAACCTGTCATTTTACTATATCGAACATGAGGTTTGTCTTTTCACAGCCGGCCTCTGTTTTCTGCCGGCTGTGAGGCAGTGGGGCATTAGCCAATGACATCACCATCTGTTTTAGCTGATTCAGAGCTACTGAGCTGTGGGCAAATTTTGCCAGAGCCCACACCAATCTTTACATGCTGGTGATTAAAATTCCATACTAGAATCACACTTCTCCTAAGAGTTGTTGGGCAGCAAGAATGAAGGAACAGAGTCGCAGTAATTGATAAAAATGGTAAGCTCATCAGCTATTGCAGCAAATTATTTTACAGATTCAGTGGTGTTTAGTAAACATCTTTCATTGAAAATGAAACATGGCTATTTATTAGGGATTTGTAGGTAGAGATATACAGCTTAATCCCAGAGTCCTTCTTCATTCCAGGTCACTTTGCTATAAATATTTGTTTTCAAGGGCAAACAATCTGCTGGGACAGGAGGAGGCACCACCCTCCTCACACAGCAGGAAGAGTCTCTCCAGAATGATACATTACAGTGAAGTTCTTCTGGATACAGGTAATGTGGTGTCAAAAGTTAGGGCTGAGCTGGCCACTAGACAAATGACAGATGCTCTCCGTTAACCCTTCTCCTGTCCCAAAGGGGAAGAGAAAGGGAATAAGGGAGAGAGAGACTTATGGGTTGGAAAACTAAAACAGCTTTAATGAAATAATAATAAAATGGAATATATACAAGTATATACAAAACCAGTATCAAACCTAACCCCACTGATGGCAATGACATCACCATCGCCACTGATGCTGTGGAGCAGGCACTGGGGAAGTCCAAGATTGGACTCAGCAGTAGATGGGAACTGGATTCAGGAACATATGGATGGCAGAATGGCCAGTCCTCCTTGGACACTGGCCATTTAAGAAAAGGCTTGATGCTCATGATCCCTCAACTTTATACCAAATATGTTTATGAGATGGAATCCCTTGTTGGCCAGTTTAGGGTCCCCTGTCCTGTCTGCTCCTCCCCACAGGTGCCACCTCTTACTTACTGCACCCCCAACATGGTGCACAAGTTTGAGCAGTGACCTTGGTCTGCACAAGAGCAAGTATGAGCAAGAGCCTTTCTGCACGGCCCAATCCTTGGTGGTAACCAGGGTAAAAGCGCAGTTAGAAGAGACTCAGTAGAAAAGTGACATCACTGAACAGTTAGTTCTGTTCTAACTCAAACCAGGACACGCGGTAAACAGAAAGCACTTGGTGAAGAGCAGCTAACTGGTAATGCATACCTGTGACCCAAAATAGCTGCCATTCTCCTAAGAGCTGGCCAGCAAATCCTTCCCTAAGGCAAGTCTGGGAACACTGCTGAAATGTGTCACTGGATCAAACTGACCTTGCAGGGACAGTTGAGAGGCACCTCAATTATGTTTGGGGGTTAGGAGGAGGGTAGGGGAAAAAATATATGTTAACTGTCATTAAGCCTAAATAACTACCATGAATAATCTATTGAGGTTTTTTTCCAAGAGAGATGACAGCTTATATTTAAATAAACCCCCTATTTATTGTTTTTAAAAAACAAAACAAAGCAAAGGGGCCAGTGTCAGGTTCAAGACTAAGGCCATGAACAGAACATGGACAAACCTTTAACGGCGCTCAGAGAGCCAGTGGCTCCTCAGAAACACTCAAATGTTGCCGGACAAGGCAGAGGTGCTGCTGCCCACAGTGTGCTGGGCAAAGTGACCTCCGGAGGTCCCTTCCTAAACTGGTCTGGCTCTGCAGGTCTTTCAGTGCTTCTCTCAAGGCAGGTAAGCAGCTGATTTGAGCTCAAAGACACAAAAATACCTAACCCCTTCCCTGGAAAAACATGTCCCACCCTCCAAACCTCTGCTTCCTTCATCTAGCTCCAAGGGAAACATATATATATATCTAATAACAAGAGACTTAAATAAATTTTATTTATTTATCCTCTTTACAGGAAGTTGTGTTTAGAAATTTTATTTTACACAGTTACAGCTGATTACATTTGGTCATTTCATGAAATTGTTATTTTTAAGGTGTTCCAGAAAATGAGTCTCTGTTTTTCATTTCTCAGTAGGTGCTGTCAGGGGAAGAATTAGAATGTCCTGTCCAGGGGGTGGGAGCAGGTGTATGCTCTCTTCTCCAGCACCTGCTTTGCAGCTTTTTTAATATAATCATCCAGGTTTTCATCAGCAACTGCAGAGACACAGGAGGAACGTTAACTGCAGTACCACAAACAGCTTTTCTTTCAAAAAGGATTTTAGAAGACAAACAATACAAATATCCACACATCAATGCCAGGAAATAATGTAATGTGATCCTCTAAAAAACAGGGATTAGTGCAGACTGAGTTCACAGACCAAATGCCCAATGGATCAGTTCTGAACAATCAGGTATTTGACCTACTCTTGGTTATCTCATGTTGTCTTTACAGGAATATTTGCTACTGACAGATTTTATGTTGCTCCCCATAGTTGGTGAAAAAAGGTATCCCTGCAGTTTGTTTTAGCTATTAAATGAAGAGACTCTCATATTCAAGTGGTACCAGTTCTGTTCCTCATCTTAAGTAACAGCAGAGCAAAACTGTTTTGTTGCTCACATCAAAACCACCTACTTCTGTTTGGAGTCTGTGAAAATCCTCAGAGTATAAAGATTCTTTTATTTTACAGAACTTACATTTCTCTAATTGAGCCATGGCATAATTATTCTTGAAATACGCTTCTGTGCAGAAGATATTTGTAAGAAGCACCTGAGAAAACAGCACAAGTCAGATAAAAACTAGAAAATCCATTTAATAAAGAAAACAATGTAGTGAAAATAGTCATTTAAACTTCTGAAAGTCTAGTTTTGACTCTAGATAAAGAAGCCCTGTGAGCTAGTGATGTACAAAGCTGATCTGAGGGCTGGAACCCCTCTGCTGTGAGGACAGGCTGAGAGAGTTAGGGGTTGTTCAGACTGGATAAGAGAAGGCTCCAGGAAGACCTTACTGCGGCCTTTCAGTATCTGAAGGGGGCCTACAAGAAAGCTGGGGAGGGACTTTTCACAAGGGTTTGTAGTGATAGGCCAAGTTACATGGGGCCTTGAGCAACCTTGTCTAGTGGGAGGTGTCCCTGCCCATGGCAGGGGGGTTGGAACTAGATGATGTTTAAGGTCCCTTCCAACCCAAACCATTCTATGATTCTATGTTGCAAATTTAGTTGTTATTTTTCCCTACAGCTCCCCAGAGTCAGAGTTGGGATGACCCTTCTCTCAAAATTGACCAGAAGATATTTTTGGTAATAAATCCAGATGGGGCTCACACATAGAATACGAAGTCTCAAGGCCAGGGAAGACATAGGTTAATCAGTTTGAATTTGCCTAATGCTTAATTGTAGGAAATTTACTTGTCTGTTGTGCAACTGTTAACATGAAACTTTAAATGAGCTACATGCACTTGTGTGTCAAACACTTCAAATTTATTGACAAAATATTGCTGTTATTGTATGTGATTATATGGAAGGGGTTTGGGAAGAAAGTTTAAGAGAACAGGCAGGTTTGGGATTCATTCATAAACACTTATGTCTGTGTTATGATATTTTGAACACTTTCATAGTGCACAACTCATATGTTCAGATGCCATTGGTGTGGCTGCTGCAACCCTGCAGCCAGTGGCTCAGAACTTTCTAGTGCTGTTGGTTTTACAGGAGAGTTTGCTGAGATACGAAATAAATTCTTAACAGATGTGGCGCATACTTTGAAGTGTGCTGAAAACTGTTTGTCACTGGGGCTTTGCAGAGCCTGAGACATCAGTGTGAAATGCCTGCTGGTCTAGATCACTCTCTTAGGACTTGTGCAGGGCTCAGAGATGAGGAAAAAGTCAGCTTGTTGCAACAACAGCTGCTAGTTTGAGTCTCGTAACACAAGCTGAACACTGCAAGAGAAAGCCTGAGCCTGGATTGTGCTTTCTTGTTACAGACCCCTTGGTGAGGCAGAATGGTACCAAACGCTGATTGCTGAGCTACACAGTCCCAGCAGCACAGCCATGGAGCAGGTATGACTGATACTCAGGTCGGCTTACCTCATGGTCGTGGTTTCTCAAACCAATGCTGATAGACCGGCTGGCTCTGGAGATGGTTGCTGTCATGGCATATAAATTAATAACGATATCTGCCACTCTCTTCAGGACCAACTGCTCATCCACTATTGTCTAGAGGGGTAAAAATGATTCTTAGCTTGTAATTTGGCAATTTAAAACTTTAACCAAATATTTTTTTCATAGTTTGTAGTTAGGTTCATACTTATTTGGCATAGACACTTAAGTTGATACATAGAATTTCTACCCTAAGTTTTGGATTAACTGTGCTCTGCCTTTTAACAGTTTTCGATTAACTACGTTGAAACTATGAAGCTTTGGATTAAGTATGTTCCACCTTTTAATGATCTGTCTGGCTGCAGCCAACGGGAAAATTGCTGTCTTGAAACCACTTCAGAAAATGCCCAAATCACTGAAGTTAAAGCACCAAATATATTAAGGCTGCTCAAAAGATGCATTAGTTAAGGAGGAATGTGGCAGGGTCTAGTTTGACAAGCATTCTCAGCACGCGGCAGATTAACTACCATCAAACTAAAAATCCAGGGCATGCTAAATTCAGTCTCTCCTACTTTAACCACACCACTTTGCGGGGTGTAATTATAGACACATTTGCTGTACAATATGGATCAATAGCATGAATTGGAAAACTGCTGGTATAGCTCCTCATTTGGGAACGGGGAAACAGGTTCCAGTGGCTGCTCACAGCAATGTACTTAAAACAGTCTCTGGAGCAGGCAAGATTTGTGCTAAAGAGGAAGGGAAAAACAACAAATTCACTCAGATCGCTATTTTTTTGTTTTAGGTTGTTTGTTTTTTTCTTAATGAGTATAGAATTAAAATGTATTTTCTTCTATTCAAGTCCTGGCTCTTGCCATACACACATTCCACTCTAGATTCCTGTGAAGCCAATTTGGTTGAGTTACCTTCCCAAATCTACTCAGCAGGCCTCTCACTGTAGTTCCAAAATAATAAATGTTTTCTTCAAGTTTCTTACCACTTTCCTAAAAAATAAAACAGAAATTAAAACTTAAAAAAATAAAAGTTTAGGGAAAAACCAAGCACACCCCTGCCCCTGACAACAGGACATTCAGCTAAACAACATGTTGTAGGAAAGCACCTCTGGGCAGTAAGAGCTATTCCAGGGCTGCCCAGCCCATAAACCAAAACCTTGGTGGCATGACCTGCTGCACGAGGCAAGGGCTGCTGGTGGCTTTAGTAACCACGGCAGAAATTGCAATTCTTAACTAGCACAAAAATAACATTTATTTTTTTAATTAGCCAAGGCTGAAGTGCAGCATCACACCGTTAAGAGATCTGGAGTCAAGCCTGAGCCATCAAAATGATGGAACAATGTACACTAAGTTGAATAACCAGCAGGCAATTCTGCTGAAGTAATGACATAAGGAAGTAGCATGTGAAGAAAGTAACAGTGTCACGATGTAAGCTCTAATACATGCTTCACATCACCACAAGAAAGAACTTTCCCTCTCTAAAAAACCCAGCATTTCTATTTTCTGCTAAATGCAGTGTTTATTACCAACTCTAGTCACTGGCCAGATACTCCTTCACCATTTTACATCTCCTTCTTCCCAGCTAAAAAGGAGAAACAGTTTCCCTATTTACCTAAAAGGGATGGGATTGATGTTGATTTTTTTCCAAGAGGAAGAATCACAGTTTAGCTGCAGCCTCAGTATCCTGAAGCCCAACTAATACTACATTTCCTCTTGGCAAGCATTGTTCTTTTAATATCCATCCAGTTTGCTGCTGGAAGCCAAAGAGGCACTATTCTTTCTCTATAAAATATGAATCAAAATCTTCTAAATTTTACTTTGGGTATCTTTTCAGTATAGCCTTTGTGCTTATGCAAATAACGTTCTGAAAAATTCCAATGCAACGTTTAGTTCTGCACAGCAAACCTAATTCTCATTCCAGGTGCTGTAGGTTACGAAAACCCTGAAAATCAAGATTATCTGGTACTACTGTGTGAATTCATCAGTAGTCTCAAATCCTGGTATTAGGTAAGAAGAAAATTTCCAGTGTCATATTTGGCTTTTATTAATTTAATTAATTAATGATGCTGATCCTTGTACTGTGAACGCAAGTAAGTGGGTTTGAAGCTCTTTAGAGGAAACTGGAATCTAGCATGTCATCCAGGTCAGAACAGCTGCCACTCAGACGCCCCAGCCCTGTACTCTGGTGGCACTGCAGCACGCAACACCTTTACCCAAAGGAGCTGACAGGTTGCTAAGCTTCCTTAAGTGAAAGGGACAGCAAGTTCTAGCAAATCATCTCACCCATATGCCTGAAATATCTGACCTGCAGGACAAGGGCACTGACAGAACAACACAAATTACTGTGTCACAGCTTTTCAAATCACTGACAAAGCATCGTAGAAAAAACATTCCTTGTATTTTTTCTGTTAACAGAAATAATTTTTTACTAAGTGATTAAGCAAGTAGGTATATGTAGTTCACAGACATTCTTACCTAAAACTGTGTTACTATTAAACAGGAAAAAATACCATATTTGTAACTGAGCTTATTATGGAGGACAGCAACAGACCATTACAAAGACTTTAATACTGTGAAGGCTCAATTTATATGTTACTAAAATGGATATAAACCTGGATTTGGTATAAATGCAGACTTAAAGCAGTCTTTGCTTTACCTTGCTATGTACGCATATAATATCTTAAGTCCTTACCCCTGAAATGGTGTAAACATCTGCTGTAATTTGGAAACCTCACCATTCCTAAGCGTAGGTGCATAAGCAGGCTATCAAGCTGTGACAAGCAGTGAAGGGATCAAACACAAAAGACCAGTGTCTGAATGAGATCAAAGAGCACTGTGCCCCCTGGTCCCCTTACCTGGAGGCTGGGATGCACCACTCCACTATCACCAATGAGCCCATAATCCACTTTTCTGCCCATTGTGTCCCGAAGTTTGTTTAGAAACTCCCCCAGTGCCACTCCCACATTTCCTTTCTTAATTTCTCTAAAATGTCAGGAAAACAACAGCTGTTAAAGGCCATTTCCTGTTTTGCAAGGGAAGTTTCAGGAGGTTCAGAGAACCAGTTGAAATTCTAAATGCTTTACCAGAACACCCACAGCTTGTCTATGTGTCATCAAGTCTTTTGATAGAATTTACCATGAAGCCTTGACAACACTTATATGGCCTTAAAAGTATAGAATATGGTTCATATTCAGCTCCTTTTCAAAATACGACAATAAGTCCCATAGACCAGTCTATGTGCTCAGTACGTACAACACAGCTGTCTTACCAATAAAACTTTGTTATCACACCTTAAGTTATAAAATTTTAATTACTGGTCTTGTAAGAAAGAATTTTACACAAGCTGGAATTAAAAGATAAAATACAATAAGGCCAAGATTCCCAAATCTATAAAACATCCAATTAAAAAGAAAGAAAAAAAAAAGAAGACCCCCTATAACACATTGAACTACCTTTTATACAGATAATACACTGAAAAATACTGTGGGTTTTTTTCCTACAGTTTCTACTTATCTACAGTTTAACAATGATCAGATTCTGTTTAGTTTCTTAAAAACTATTAGCAATAAACAAGAACATACTTAATTTTGTCAGTTAAGATTTTGCCTGCATATTGCATACCCGTCAGAGCAATATACATTCGAAGAATTTCATTTGTTCCCTGTAAAAAACATAACAGGAAAGTGAAGTCAGTATCAAGTGCAAAGTATTTTTAGTATTTCAAAAAATCTAGATATGCTGTGCTAGTATTTTATATACATTTTTTCCCCTAAAACTACTTTTTTAATGTCTAAGTAGCTGGTGCTGTGTTGGGTTTTTTTTTTTGAAACGTTCTAAAATTGTTCATTCCCATAAGATAAAATTCTTTTGAGAGCTTTATGTAAGACAGAAGATGGTCATCATTTGTAAGGAAAACACACTCATGCCAGAATCTGTGCTCCCAGGTGAGTTTGCCTGAAGGGGTAACAGGAGCTGGGGAGGTAGAGGACATGGCTGCAGACAGTGAGGGACACTGGAAGCAACAAAGACTACATGCTCTATTAATTTTATTTTTTTTTAATATACATATAATTTTGAAGATAGGTTTAGTTAACCATAAACTTTACAATATGAATGAATGGTTCCCAAGCAGGTCTGTTTTGCCAGTTGTATTGTTCTCTTATTAAGAGATTTCTCTTCAGCTATCCGTGTTTGCTGTCATTTGCTTTATTTCAACTATAAATTCTTCATTTAGCTGTGAAGTTGAGCCTCTCATTACTAAACATTCATAGGTATCATAAAGAAAAAGAAATCAAATTAAATTCATTTTGAGTGAAAAAATAACCTCTGCATCGCATCAGTAAAGGAACATTTCATAGAATCATAGAATCATCCAGGTTGGAAAAGACCTTTGGGATTATTGAGTCCAATCATCAACCCTATTCTACAAAGTTCTCCCCTAAACCATATCCCCCAACACCACATCTAAAACGGCCCTTAAATACATCCAGGGATGGTGGCTCAACCACCTCCCTTGGCAGCCTATTCCAGTATCTGACTACTCTTTCTGTGAAAATTTTTTTCCTAATGTCCAGTCCAGACATACTCTGTTGCAGCTTGAAGCCACTCCCTCTTGTTCTACTGCTAATTACCTGCGAGAAGAGACCAGCACCAATCTCTCTACAATGTCCTTTCCGGTAGAGAGAGTCATGATGAGAGAGTCTCCCCTTAGTCTCCTCTTCCTCAAACTAAACAGTCCCAGCTCCTTCAATCGCTCTTCATAAGATTTATTCTCCAGGCCCTTCACCAGCTTCCTTGCCCTCCTCTGCACTTGCTCCAGCATTATCTCTCTTGTATTGAGGTGCCCCAAACTGGACACAATACTCAAGGTGTGGCCTCAGCAGCGCTGAGTACCAGGGGACAATCAACTCCCTACTTCTGCTGGTCACACTATTTCTAATACAAGCCAGAATGCCATTGGCTTTCTTGGCCACCTGAGCACACTGCTGGCTCATATTCAGATGCTTGTCAATTAGAACCCCCAGGTCCTTTTCTGCCAGATAGCTTTCCAGCCACACTTCCCCAAGCCTGTAGCATTGCATGGGGTTGCTGTGGCCCAAGTGCAGGACCTGGCACTTGGCCTTGTTGAAGTTCACACCATTAACATTGGCCCATCAATCCAATCTATCCAGGTCTCTCTGTAGAGCCTCCCTATCCTCATGTAGATCAACACTCCTGCTTAACTTGGTGCCATCTGCAATCTTACTGATGATACACTCTATGTCCTTATCAAGATCATCAATAAAGATGTTAAACAGAAACAGTCCCAATACTGAGCCCTGAGGAACACCACTTGTGACCGGCCACCAGCTGGATTTAACTCCATTGACCACAACTCTTTGGGCCCATCTGTCCAGCCAGTGCTTGATCCTGCAGATTATATGCTCAAGGCCATGAGCAGCCAGTTTTTCCATGAGAATTCTATGGGGAACAGTATCAAATGCTTTTTGAAAGTCTAGGTAGACAATATTCACAGCCCTTCCCTTGTCCAATAGCTGGGTCATCTTATCATAGAAGGAGATCTGGTTCGTCAGGCAGGACCTGCCTTTCATACCCTGGTTGTCCTTTATATGGCTTGTAATGGCACTCAAGATGATCTGCTCCATGACCTTCCCTGGTACTGAGGTCAGACTAACAGGTCTATAGTTTCCTGGATCCTCCTTTCTGCCTTTCTTGTAGATGGGTGTTACATTTGCTACCTTCCATTTAAATCGTTGCAAAACTGCCTGTTTAGAAAGCGAATGGAGACCAGGAAACTAGGGTGACACTGTGTAAGTTGATGTCTGGGAATCCACTGCATGAATGATTGCTTTAATATAGATGGATGAAGAATAAATATCAAAACACAGAAGTGTGGTCACATATGAAAAGCGCCTCAGGAGTTAGATCAATGTCAAAACATTAACAACTCAGTGACAGACCACATGACAGAGGCTACAGCTCACAGAAAAGGTATTCACAGAATCCCAGCATGCTGGGGATTGGAAAGGACCTCTGGAGATCATCTTGTCCAACCTCCCTGCTAAAGCAGGGTCACCCAGAGTAGCTTGCCCTGATCACGTCCAGGTGGGTTTGGAATCTCTCCAGAGAAGGAGACTCCACAACTCCTCTGAGCAGCCTGGGCCAGGCTCTGGCACTCTCAATGCAAAGAAGTTTCTCCTGATGCTCCTGTTGAGGTGGAAGTCTGTTGTTGAGGTATTCATCTGTTTTCATGACTAAGGAGGAAGTGTTGGTGGGGCATGTACACAGCACAGACTACCCAGTGGTGATGCTGGTCAACAGAAACAGATCCTGGACAACAGGGTAAGCATGAACCTCCTTGTTTCAGCAGAAGAGTATCTGGGATCAGTGAGAAAAAGTGCGCTGAATTCCAGCGGTGTGGTGTTTTCGTTGTTTTTAAACAAGACTTCATACAACGTGTCCAAGTAGTAGCCCTTATGCTGATGTAGTACTTGGATTCATCCTGAGTCAGCATAAGCAATTATAATTATTTACTGATGAGTTACTTTTGTCAATTAAAATAGTTCTAGGCTTTTATGCTACTTTAGAATCCTATAGTCTGTTCAAAACAATAAGAAACCCAAGCCATGAATTGGGACTGGATTTTCTCGAAACAGCTGTGCATTTTATTAAAAACATCCAGAAAATGTCTAAATATTTACAAAACTATATGTATTTTATATAATATAAATATTTTATATAATATATATATTTTATGTTTGATCTTTTTCAGAGGCAAAGATGGTGCCAGTTCCTTCTGAAGCTCACACTTTGTGGTTAGTTGATAAAAGCCATGCTATCTTATTTTACTATAGGAAAATACCACCCATATCCCCAGAAAACCAAAATTGGTTCTTCAGTCTTATTCTATGACAGACTCTGCACTGAAATGAATTAAGGCCTGTTCAACTGAATGCTCAAGTTTCCACTCAGGTTCTCAGAATATGAGTGTGAACTTCAGTTTACAGGAAAAACAGCGTATCAATACTTGCCTCAAAAATCAGCAGGATCCTGGTATCTCTGAGATAGCGCTCATAGGGGTAATCCTTCATATAGCCAAGGCCTCCAAGAATTTGCAGTGCTTCACTTACGCAAGCCCATGCACCTTCAGAACTGAACACCTGCCGTTGAACACAGTAAATACAGAACACACTGCTCCATTATTGTATCTACGTGACACTGCTGTAGTACTGCTGCTACAACAGTCCTATTAAAAGCTTGCCTGAAAAAATACCCTTATGGCTCAGGGTGTATATTTTGGTCCAACTCAAATAGCTTCGTTGCAATCCACAAAAAAACCTCTATAAGGAAACTGAGAGAATCTGGTTGCAGCCTAGACTTACTGGAAACATGAGTTCTTTGGAATCAACCACACCGTAAGGGACCATCAATAGTGTCTGAATGTCCATGAGTTCCCCTTAAGGGTGAGTACTCTTCAGGGGTCCTGCCAGCCAGCAGCACCCAGCCTACGCTGCAGGAGTGCCTTAAATAGTGACACTCCTGCAGAGAGCATCTGACTCTTCCTCAGTATATGTTTGCAACCCATTCTGAGTTAAAGCCAGAACAGAAGCACCTCAGCCAGGCCTGCAGCTAGAAATGTAATCATGTGTCTTTTTACTCTTGCTGTGTGAAGCTGCAAAAAAACAGAGTTCAAGAGGACCATGATATTCCAAACCTGTGATACACAGTTTTTATTTCATATAGCCTGAATCTGAGGTAATCAATAGTACATGGGATATAGAGAATTACTATTAGTAATAGCTATTTTTTCACCTAGCTCAAGTTTTTTTATCATATGACTAAATCATAGAATGGTTTGGGTTCGAAGGGACCTTCAAGATATCTAGTTCCAACCCCCTTACCATGGGCAGGGACATCTCTCACTAGACCAGGTTGCTCAAAGCCCCATCCAACCTGGCCTTGAACAAATCCAGGGATGGCCCAGCCCTAACTTCCCTGGGCAACCTGTTCCAGCGTCTCACCACTCTCAGAGTGAAGAGCATCTTCCTTACATCTAATCTAAATCTCCCCTCTTCCAGCTTGAAGCCATTCCTCCTTGTCCTATCACTACAAGCCCTTGTAAAAAGCAAATGTAATACCTGAGCCTCTCAGCCACCTGGAACACAGATTGAAAACCACTCTGTATTAGCTGGAAGCTGTAGGCAAGGCTTTCAATAAAACACATTACCTTGACCATGGCTGCCTCCATGGAGCAGTCTAGAAGGCCTGGCCTGTCCATCATTCCTGCAGTGAGGTAAGCCATACTCTCCATTACATATGCTTTCACAGCCATAAAACAAAACTTCTCCTGTCAAATAGTAATGCGAGAAATCACACAACAATTCAGACGCAAAACCCCATAGTCAAGCCTGAAACTTCAGAGTACTACTGCAGTTTAACATATTATCAAACAGTAATTAATTAAAAAAGTACTGCTGCAAAAGCTGTAAAAAATCTAAATCTTTATTCATTACATTTATCATTCTAGACATTTTGCAGATCAGTGTACATAGGTCTGCGCTAAGTTTACACAAATTTCATACCTCTAGCAGTTTCTTTAAACCAGTACAGCCAAAAGAGCCCCAAAATAATTTATGTCCTTGCACTCAACTAATAAAAAGCACAGAGAATTTCGAGTTTTATTACCTGAATTAATCCAAAGTCACTCAGCTTCTTATTGAACTGTTTCCGGGTACAAGCATACTCTGCTGTCATTTCTTTAAAAAAAAAAAAAAAAAAA
>VYZX01028832.1:30477-72544 GCA_013401335.1 Brachypteracias leptosomus | reverse complement strand
AAATCCATCTCCAAACATGTGACCACTTCTGTCTTTCGCTTGACTGACTGTGACACTTCAGCCTGTCCACAGTAAACCCCGTGCTGCTTCCAAAGCAGCACTTTGTGAAAAACACCCTCAGAGTGATGGTTGATCATATCTAGGAGTGGCATGCCAAAGGCTTCTAAACAAGAAGCTGAGGTGTGAACCTCTACTCTTAGAGAAGGCACTTTTTAGCGCTGATTACTTAAGAGAGATTTCTGCTACTATTTTGGGTAACTATTGGTAGAAACCAATTTTATTACTTATTACTGTGTATAAGCTTTGAGTCAGTTATTCAAGTGGAGATTTTACAGGAGATTACATGTTCTAAAAGCAGTAGTATATAGGCTCTGCTCTTAGTAACAAGGTTTTACTTCAGAAAAATTCCACAGAGGCAGTAACTTTCCACTATGTGAACCCAAAAGTGTTAAAACAGTAAATAGGCTTTTAAGAAAAATTTAAAATTACAATATTGTAGCATTTCAAAGAAGGCAAAGTGTGTGTTATGACTGACAACACAGTGACGTTGTTATGACCAAGACTCACGTTACTATTCTGATCTTACGCAGATTGGTTTTTTTTGCATGGTATCCAGCAATCCAGGACATCTAAGTCACTCACCTATCAATTTTTTAATCATTCCAGCAGACGCACTGCCCATGCTAAATCTTCCACTGTTCAGGATATTCATGGCAACCTGTGAAGACAATAAGCAGACAATTTAGGCAATGTTGTCTTCCTTCATGTTTAGTGCTTTCCTGGGCGATCCAGTGACCTGGCAGTAATCCTCTATTCAAACTACATTAAGGTAAAATGTAGATAAAAATGTATTTATCTGCAACTAGACAACATTCAAACTAGACAGCACTGCTCATGTTTATTAAAGAAGAAAAACTGAATGTTTTTTAATGTGTGTACACAACAGACAAATATAAAAATCTTCTCTGCAGCTGGATGGATGCTTTCCTGCTTCAGATATCTTTCAGCAATATATAAGAAAAGGGAACAGGAATGGAAGGTGTAGAAATGAAATGCAAATCTTTTAATATGTTTACTACCATAAGGAAAATTATTTCATTTAGCATTTAGATCTGGAGTTGAAGACGTAAGTTGAAGGAGTAAGAAAACTGAGAAGGACTGTTAAGAACAGTGTGGCAAATCCACACATCAGCCCCTCAGAGAAAGGTGACAGCAACCAAGTGATCAGCATTGCTACTACCTGTGTCACACTTCCCTGATGTAATGAAGAGATGCCAATGCCAGAGGCAGCCTTTCAGTGCACTCCTCCCATCGTGTTCTTGTGCAATAATCTAACTCTGGAAAACCATCTGACATCCATGGGGACCTTGGACAGGATCTGGACCTTCCTCAAACCACTTCCTGGTACACTCATTTCTCTCTCTCCCTTTCTACATAGCCCACACTTCTGGTTGTAGAAAACAGCAGAAGATATTTCCTAGATTCAGTTCAGAAGATTTGCTGAAAAAGTTCTTCCCTTTTCTGAAGGGAACAGTACCCCACGCAAAACAATAAAAACCCAAACAAATAGTGGGACCAGCTCTGTAACTGTATTGAGAAGAGATACGCAGAAATCTGAGATCACAGCATGCCTGTGCACTGTGCCAGTGAAACCAATTAAGGCAAAGCACACCAGGTAAGTTGAGAAGTCTGTCTGCCAGTATTCTTCAGTCTGGCAATGCTCATACTACCCGTAAGGAAACTTCAGGACAGGGACAAAAAAAACAAAAACAAAGAAAGAAAGGATTTCTAAAAGACTGAAAGAAACATCAGTAGTTATTCTTCATTGCTTACCTTAAATCCCCCTCCAACTTCTCCAATTACATTCTCTATAGGCACTTTGGCATTTTCAAAATGCACTTCACAGGCTGAAACACAGAGTTAGTAGTTGAATTATTATGCAGAAATACTGAAAAGACATTCAGGAGCATAATTTACTCATTTTGTACCAAGAAGTGAAGCTTTCCTAATGATACATAGGATTAAGTTTGCTACATAGCTCCTGCATAAGCTATCTCAAATGTGCTGTAAATTTGTAATTTTCCCTTGCTTTGTGTTACTGCTCTACTGCTTTTGAGTAATTACCTATAAGAATGTAGTGGAGAAAATCTACAGAGATACTCCCTAAGAACAAAGGACCTCACCCCAAGGGGCCAGTTTGAACTAAATAGAAGTCTTGGGCCAAGACCAAATGGACACCGGGCATGCGCAGTACACCGGGGTCAGAGAGAGTTCAGACAGGAAGATGCTCCATCTTCATCCCTGAGACCCCCTAGCGACCCCCAGCGACCACCACCAGAAGGCACTGCGCAGCCGCAGATGGGAGGAACCTAGTTAGCATGAGAAGCGGGGACAGGTCATGAATATGTATAGGTGTGTTTCGAAATCTTGTGAATATGCACTAGTTGACTGTATAAAAAAAGGAAGTAATTCTTTGTGTAGTTTTGCACACGCTTTTGGTGGCATTAGCCCCCGTGTGCCCAGCGCCAAATAAAACATACCTACTTTACAGTCTTTTCTGATTGTGGAGTTTTGGTTCCGCAAGTCACTAATGTACTGTTTATGATGGAATTACAGGTGCTTTGCCAAAGAAGTTAGAATTTGGGAGAACATAGTAGTTGGCATCAATTACTGACGTAAAATATTCAAAATATACATTACACAATGTATATTCTGTAAACAGAGAATTGTATTTTTGTCTCTGTTTTAAGGAGCTGATAGAGCAGTCAAGTCCAAATGACAGATGGTGAAAAGCTATAATCATCGGTGAGCTTAAGAAAACTTAAAAGTGATTCTTACTATTGGATCCTCGAATGCCTAACTTATCCTCAGGTTTCCCATGGGTGACTCCACCAAAATCCCGTTCTACAATGAAAGCAGTAATTTTGTCTTTTCGTTGTCCATCTTTATCAATGACCTCTGTCCTGGCAAATACGGTGAAAATATTAGCAAGGCCACCGTTGGATATCCAAACCTGTTTAGAGAGAGGAAAGATGTCTAAGAAACATATTTGTTCTGATTTTGGGAGCACTGTTCTTAAGTGTTTCATAATAGGCTAGCAAAGAACAGAGCGGTAAAAAATTCCTGCTTCTTCCCTTATATTCTCATGAGTGTTCTGCCACTAGTTTTGTCTCTTGTGAACACATTTCCAAGGAAAACTGACCACAGAATATAAACTTAGAGCCACTATAAAAACAGGTTGTGATTCAGATTTGAATTAAATTAAAATACATGGTGCCCTTTCACAAAAGCTTGTATATCTTGCTGCTTCTGGTGCGTGAAGGATAGAAGGGTAATACAGAGTGCAGAACACTTTGTCCAAAGTTATTTCAATTCTGATGAGAGTCAGAAGGCCATGTATGTACAATCTCTCCACAGTCAAATACATCAACAACTACTGATCCAGTCTGCAATGTACCAGCTATTGT
This sequence comes from Brachypteracias leptosomus, assembly GCA_013401335.1. Classification (NCBI taxonomy): domain Eukaryota; kingdom Metazoa; phylum Chordata; class Aves; order Coraciiformes; family Brachypteraciidae; genus Brachypteracias; species Brachypteracias leptosomus. The sequence continues at coordinate 69,077 of VYZX01028832.1, read as the reverse complement.
TGAATCCAGTACATCTCTCTGTTTCTTCAAGATTATTTTTCCTTTTTCACAGTGGGGGCTAACTAACTAACCAGCCCTCCCTGAAGTTGCACACCACAAACCAGTGATACAGAGAAGAATTTTAAGAGTGGCTTTTCATATTTTTCTTACCAGAAGTTCAGTGAAGGTTATTCCCTGCACAGTGTGCTTTGCTATTCACTTTGGCCCTAAAACAACATGGCTTGTCTTTGTGACATGGTCATTCTTCACTAGGTTGGAAACTGAATTCTGAAGCAGCTGCCAAGCTAGTCTCTTACTGAGCCAAACTGACTGACTGTTATGCTGTGAAAGAGAAAGATGCTTCCTATAAATCTGTAGCAAAAAGCCATCATATTTCCAGTCTGTGGGTGGATACCTTGGAGCCATTTATTAAGAAGTATTTCCCATCTTCACTGAGGGTTGCTCTTGTCTGGATGGACGCAGCATCACTTCCACTAAAAGTCAAACAAGTTATTAATGTTTCAAGAAATAAATATGCTTTAAAAACCCCCAAACTACATCTTTTCCCTCTTCTCAGCCTCTTAAAAGGAATGTTTACAGTTGTAGTAAATATATTTTAGTTTTTAACTAGTAAGGAAACTTGTTTCAACAGCTCTGAAGAAATCTACTTAAGTTACCTGGGACGACATTTCTGCTGATGACCATGTATGTTATCAATCTTATGACCTGACCAGAATGTTCAGAATGTCATGGAAGCAACTTTTTTGAGCTACGCATTGAACTATGTGAACATACAATGAAACTGTCATCCTAAAACACAATCAGGTTTTATATGTCTATGTTGTTCTTCAAACATTCACATTCTGATTTTATATCCTAAGGGGAAAAAGGAAAAAAAAAAAAAGAATAATAAACATGGGGCAGTCTCTATCAATGAGCACTTGGGCATACCAAATACTTTCTACAGAGCAAAATCGGCAGGTGAAACAAAAAAAAAGAAAGAAACAAAAGAAAAAACAAAACGATCAAAACTTTATGTTCTGTAATTATAAGTTCTCACCCTCCTGAATCACCAACATATTACATCACATAATAAGCAGTATAAACACTCCTCTTCAAAGCAGTTTCCCCCTCCACAAATTAAAATGCCACAACAGCTCACTTGGGGCTTTCAGCTGAAGAGAGTTGTTAAGTTCTTGGGACAGCCAGATCTCAGGTGGTATTTTAATAGGGTTCAATTTCTAATTCAGAAATTCAGGTCTAAAAATGGCTGCTTCTGTACACTAGAACTAAGGCCCCTAAGAAGGCTGAAGCAATCTTTTAAAATCATACTGAGTTAAATAAAGATGTTAGAAGAATTTCAGAACACGGTTAGCCCTTGGGTTTCTCCTGTGTGTTACCTCCAGATTCTTTCCATGGGTCACTTTGTTAAAATAGCTGTGCTTGTTTCAATTTGACCAGCAAGAGGCTTTTACAGGGTCAATACCCAGCCTACGACTCTTGAATAAAATCCACCTCTGACGACTGGGAGGTGTCTACATCACAGCACCATGAAAATTACCACATAAGTCAAATGCCCATTTGCAAGCCACTCTAGCAGACAAGAATTCAGAAAAGAGTTTCTGTACAGACAAGCATGATTCAAGTTCAGACATTCAACTGGTCTCAGTCCTTTACCTCTGCCTATATGTTTCTAAGAAAACTGCACCTCTTCTGCTCTAACAAAGTCTGCAACATTAGCAACAGCCAATGAATGAATGAACTAAATTTAACTTTATCTTTTAAACGAAGCTGCTGCCACAAAGCTGCCCTTTCTAAACTCTAAGTAAAGACCAAAATTTCTTCCTATTATTTTTGGTAGCTTTTATAATTTTGAAAAAGAACCAAAAGCATCCTAGAACAGACACAGCACATTATTTCTAACACAGCCCCAAGTATCCTTTCAATTCATATCCAGTAATGCCAGTGGATGAATTTCTGGGATGTGAACAGCTGTTAATTTATTTCACTGAAACTGCCATAAGCAGCAAGGAACGATGAATTACATGATTTGAAGAGGATCTTTTTAAAAAATAAAGAAAAAAAATGACCTATATACTAACACCATAGGCATCAAATGATAACGATTTAATATACTAACCAAACAATCACTGTAATGAAGATGAAAGATAAAAAAAAAAAAATCACTTTGGTGTTTTGGTGCTTTCTGAAGCTTTTACGATTACAAACCCAGTACCTTCCAGGCTCCGTGAGACAAAAGGCTGCAATGTGCTCCCCAGATGCCAGTCTAGGCAGGTACTTTGCTTTCTGTTCATCAGTGCCAGCAATGAGGATTCCCTAAAAAAAGAACGAATAGAAAACTTTTCAGCATCAACCTGTGTAAAAAGATGAAGCCGACAAGCTTCACCAAGTTCAGGAAGATTAATTTGCAAATTCTACTGCATAACAAGAGATGATTTAATAAAGAATGGACATTATTATTTATTAGACATTAAAATATGTCAACATTATCTTCATCTTGTTGCTCAAATGCTCAGAGAAAATGGCTCATTGTCAAGCTTGCCTTTTAGGGTCGTTTTCATCATAATTATGCTGTAGGTGAAGGCTTAACCGTTGCTCTGAAAGGTACTGAGATAGCCCTTCCTTTATAATTTTTACTACCTTCATTACCATCACTATAATTTTAAGTTAATAACCTCAAAAGCAGCAATTTTCAAAGCTCCTAATCAGAGAACACAGGATTTACTTAGGTTTCAAATTATTTCATTACATAGGCATTCAACAACCTTTTGTGAGAGTGTTCTTATTTTAATTTTCTCTGTTGTATTTATTTTTTGTATTGCAGGTTTCTTACCAAGGACAAAGAAAATACAAGAATACGTGATAAAGATAAATAATCAATGTTTAAATAGCTAAGATATAGTTACTCAACTACATTAGGATTAACCCAAACTGACCCAAAGCAGCCACAACAGAAGAGTAAGAGCAGTTATGACATACTTTACACTTTTCATTAGACTGCTTTATATATCAGTGAAACTTTAAGTAAGGTGAAGAATAAATACTTACTTTTAATTTGCATTGTCTGCTCAACTTCACGAAGAATTTTTTTCTTGTTATAATTAATTTGCTGCTATTTCAAGCTTTAGACTAATACCACCCACCCATTACTAAAATAATAATAATTTCTATTATACAGAAAGCAAGTTTAAAATTCGCACAATTGCTACAGCACATTGGTCTTGGAGAAGTTTTCTTCTCTTTCCCCCAACACGTAGAATCATTCAGCTAGAAAATATCACACCCTTCTGAATTCTCTGCATGGCTGTCCCACCTCCACAGAATTTCAGCCCCCCTGATATTTTATTTCAATATTTATTCTAGCTACTTTTATCAAGTTTGGTCAATTCTGAAAACTTGGCAACATTTAAAATATTTTTTGTAAGATTTATTATCTTAATGTTTCCTGGGATAATAATTTTCCTGTCTGCTCCATACTAAGTGTTTACACTGCATGAGAGTCTCACACAGAGCCACTGGCAGAAGGTGCTGGGAACACTAACAACCAACCTGACATCAGAATGTTCCACCTGATTTATGTTTCATAGGTCATTCTTATTTGCTACACCCACAGTCCACACCGCAATGAACTTCACCTCACCTTTTCTACCTCTTGACACAAAGGAGAGCATTACCTTGAGCCCAATAGCTTGGTGAGCTGCCAGAGTAACTGCAATAGATCCATCTAGAGAAGTGATTTCTCCCAAACGTGCATACATGGTGTTTGATAGCCCAAGACCACCTGGAACAAATAATGTGTTTTATTCTAAGTGAATACCTTACAATTTAACTTGCCCCTTCTCTCCAGAACATCCTTTTCAAGCATAGAAACATCAAGAATGTATCACTGTCAACTGAAGAGCATCTTAGTGCAGACTGGATAGTGTAGGTCCACAAACAAGTACCACATTGTTGCAGTTGTGCCAGGATAGATTGTGAAAACAGTAACTTTTGGAATAAGCATGGGTTGTGCCTGGATTTAGTTACCTCCACACAGCAGATGTGTTTGTGATGGAGCACACACACACATGGAGCAAACACTGCATAACCCATGGGATCCAATATGAAAATGGAAAAGATTTGGTATAAAAGTTGCTCTGGCCAGAATTTATGTTTACAGGATAAAATGATTCCTTTTGGTGATGTTTCCATGCTACATTACAAAGACAACCCACTTGCAGCTTTTTGGCTGCAGGGAAGCAGCAGAGGGAGCAGAGATGGACAAGCCCCAGGACAGGGCTGGGCTGGCACCGTACCCAAAGCCAGCCAGCTGCTCCCAGCCTCATTGCCAATGGGGCAGAACATGACCCAGACAGCAAAACGGACACAAAACAGTTCCCAAGTGGACTTCTAAACTGGTACTAAAGAAGAAAAAAAATATAACACTTCAAAAACGTCTTTAATAAAAAAAATTTGGATATATCAAGAAACAGACTTGACGCCAGCACACCCTTGTTGGAAGAGTTTTGTGATCTGCTGCTGCAAATGCACAGACTACTTGTAACAGAGTTTGACAAGAATTAGGATAAATCAAAGCTGCATCTGTATGAGTCTAATGCTCAAGAATTTTATGTTGTCAGGACTAAGTCCTGTTCTCCATAATTTAAGAGCATCTTCTATCTTACTGCTGAATAAACAGCTTTATCTAATCAAGATAATATTTTATCCAGGTTAATGATTTCCTACTTGGGACAGTGGTCCATGTCAGGATAACAAATACCTTATTTCAGATGTCTCAAAAGGTCCTACTGTTTTATGTACACTGAATAAGTGCAAGAACAAGCCTCCCCAATACCATTAATTCACATCACTGCCTCTTACTTCCTTTTCGTTCAGAGCATGCTGACATGAATTATAACTCACACTCCTATCTAGACACTCTTGCTGCTTTACCCTTTTCTAAGCAGTGCTGGGTTCAGGATTCAGCTTGGAGGCTGCTGATGATGTGGGCAGTGATTCCAGGGATGCCCATGTTAGAGAGAGACATTATTCCTTGGTTTACATGAGCTGCATTTTTCCCATTGATGTTCTGCATTTTAATGCTTCTGGCAAATGTACCACTGTTGCAAACCATTATGAAAAATACCACGCAAAGCAGGAAGCACTGAATACCTCCCACTGAAGAGTTTTAAAATATGACAAGCACCACCAATAAAAATGCAGCGGGTTTAAACTACAGAAAACGGGAAATAACCTCATTAGAAGCATATTATTTACGGTGCAGAAAAAAGTAGCTTGCTCACAGCCAGGTGATGGCTTTCCATTTTCTGGTTTTTACCCAGCATACCTGTTTACAAGACAACAGCACTATGATTTTCCACAGGTATGCTGAATGAATTGCAGCCTTCTACAAATCGAAAGCTGAGAGAATATTATTTCACAAGCTTCAAAACAATACAAGATCATGCCAACAATAACATTTTATTAAATTAAATTATGATTTTGAAGTTTGAGACTCTCTAAAAAAATGAAGATTGGGAAACTTATTTCTAGTTCATGAATATTAAGTTATGATTCCAAACCTCTTTTCTATCTTATCCTCACTCTAGCTATGAATACCCATGAAAAACATTTAACACCATTTCTAGTGCATTTTGAAAGCATTAATTAACAAATAAACAATCAACAGAGGTTACATTCTGTTACCAAAAGTAAGCATGGTTACCATTGTGTAACCAAAGTTATCCAGTATCAGTGCAGCACAATGACACTATTTATGTTGCCTAAAATAAAAAAGGTGCAACAAAAAATAGGGTATTGCTTTAAGACCACATACTGACCCATGTCTCCAGCTTTACATAGTATTATTGTAATCACTGAAAAAAAAAGTTTCACTCTTCTCTTCAAAAATCATGTATCTTCCCCACTGAAACCATCTTCTGCAGGTGGTCAAACACAGATTTGTCTTCCCCATAGCTGTTCTTTTTAAAGTGTCCTTCTTTTATAATAGAAAATAGACCATGCAGTGATTTCATTTCTTTATAAATTTCATGTGAAATATTAGTTTTCAATCCCAATTTTAATTTTATGCATAATAAGATCAACATTTTCCTGAAAATTCCTGTGCAAGCGTAAGGGTTAATGAGGAACTCATGTCTCTGGTCACAGTTGGCACTAAAATGTCCTTTTAAGACAACTTTTTGTTGAGTATTGCATAGGAAAGATTTTATATAAAAGCCACACGCTTAATAAATAGACATTATACCCTTACACTTTTGTATGGTCAAACAGATTCCTATCTGCCAATGACAGGTTACAGCTTTGATGGATCACTTCTATCAGATGCTGTTGTTTGGACTCAGTATAATTTTAGGAACCATTAGCAAGAACTGTAAGACCCATGGAATGTCAAGCTACTCCACTGCATCCAAAAACCAGAACGAGAAGGAAAATGCTATGCCAGGAGGAATTTACATCATTTTAAACTAGTTATCTAACTTAGGTGCCTAAGGTAAGAGCATGCAGAGCTCCCTACACAGCCAACAGACATTCTTGGTGCACATGTCTCTTAACCAGGGTGGAAGCTCCTAATTTAGACATTCAAATCCAGTGACTACACATGGAATAGTGCAGACACATTCCACAAGACCCCAAAATACATTCTTTATTACAGACTACTGGGTTGTTCTTTTGTGATCATCTACTCACCATATTCCTCTGGAATCTGCATGCCAAAGAGACCCAGGTCCTTCAGTCCTTTTAATGTTTCAGGTGGGATTTTTGCATCTTGATCAATCTTCTTAGAGTCCACTACAAATACAGAAGGTTTGATAATTTAAAACTGTGTTTGTTGGTGAAGAAAAGATCTCTGAGACCACAGTGTTCTCAAATCAGAGCCAATGTCACTGCGTGCTATCACTTGGCAGTGGTATGATCTCCAATCAAACTATATGAGAGACCATACATGAAGAACTGAAACAACTTACAGAAGAAGAGGCTGCTGGAGCATCACACCTCTGCTGCAATTGTCCTCTAGTCTTCTGAAGCATCTTTAGAAAAGACACAGTTTGTGCTGCACCAGATACAGACACACTTCTCATCCCTAACTTCATAAAAATTCCTCTTTCTGGCTTCAGTCTCATGCTATTGACTGTCCTGTTTGCCCTCTTCCCCTCATGACTGGAAAAGTCTCAACCCCTAAATTGGCTTCTGTAAGACCAGTACCACAACAGGTGGGTTGGGGGCTGTTTGCCACAGCCTGTCACCCCAACCTGCCCTGCAAAGTGAAAAATGAGGATTTTTAGCCTTTTGATGACAATGACACAGACAAGTCCTACACACCACAGTGGGAAGTCCCAGTTCTGTATCTGAAGAACAATGGTCCACTGAAGTAGCCCACCTTATTCCACCATTAAATACAGAACTGACTGGAGGGTCCCAAGAACACTTGATTATGGCTGTAAAGTCATGACATATACAGGAAAAGGACTTGAAGTGGGAAAAATCTGGGATTTATTACATTTTCTTGAATATTTCTATACATACAGGTTGTACTTGTGCATGTTAACCGATTCCATGACTGAAATACGCGAAGTATTTCCAAGGCTTTCTATCTGAACTAAGTCTAGGTCACGGTTAAAACAAACCCCCAAAAGTACATAAACAAGTTAATTACAAAAATCTTGTTCTTACTAGCTATTTAAATTCTTGGGGAATTACAAAAGCTGTTCTGGACTGTGAGAGTGAAAAAACCAAGAATCTTATTAAGCAGCTCAGGAAGGCTGTAAGCTCCCACAAAAGGAACACAAACCATCTTTCAAAAAAAGTACACAAAATAAATAACACTGCAAAAGCAACGGGTGCTTTCCTAAAGAAACTTAATGACACTGTAACTTCTGTATGAAATGTAATAGAGGGAACAACTAAACACTCTGAAGCTCTTCCAAGAGAAGCTCTTCAGAAAGAAAACTCATTTTAAAAAAGATTTTTCATTCACCACACTGATTTTTTTTTAGCCACGTAGTAGGCATACCATTTGCGGTATGTCATCAGTTGTTCTGGGGAGAGAATGGCGGGTTTTACCTTTTCCTTCGTTATCCCCATACAGACCTATCTGAGGTGGCTGGACATTGTCAAGCTTCATAAGTCTGCTGAGGTGAATTTCCTTACCCAGTGCCAATCATATCAAGTTTCTGTTTCAAGCTGCTCTCCTATTTTTACCACACTGGTAAGTTACCCTGAATACCTAAACAGAAATAGTTGTGAATTCAAACAAAGATGAGTAATTTTCAACTTCAGTTAAGACTCTATAATTTGACATTTTTACTCCTCCCCTAATGATGAGGTTTTTTCACTCAATAAATTATGTTCCCCAATAGAGCAAAGAATTTTAAAAAATGTAATCTACATAAATTCTTAATTTACAGTCATTTAGCAACATTACATTTTTATAGTTAAAATTACCTGGATCTTATAAACCATGATCTGTGACAATCACAGGCTTCCTCCAACTCCTGCAGCGTTTGGCAATCTACACCTAGTGCCTGTGTCAGTGGGAAATCTTAGACGATGCTGTTTAACTACCTCAGAAATCACTGTCTGTAAAATTCAATTTTCTACAATTGTTCTAGAATTGGCTTCTCTATGGCACTAGTAATAGAAGGCACACCCTGAAACCCTATCTGGAATGAGGGTGGCTAATGCGACTCTTCACAAAGAAAACCACTACTTCCACACTGAAAAAACAGAAATGTTTTTGATTTTACAGAGCTTCTTAGTGAGCCATCATTTATCAATATCTCTCCTGATTTTTTCTAAAACCAGCTTCAGAACAGTTAAAAAATTTCAGAAAAAATGCACAATATATGAAGCAGTAAAAAGCATTACTCTCTGCCAAGCTAAAACCAATTTCAAATCCTACCTCTATCCCAGAGTTCTTTTGCATCCTGATTTTTTCTATTCATTTTTTTCTCTTTTGAAGATTTTTGTCTTCTCATCAGCATTCAAATACTCCAGATAAAAAAGCCATGAACACGTCTATAGAACCAGCAGCACCATATGACTAGCAATAAATGCATAAAATAACTTAAATATTTTAAGCTAAAAAATCTTACCCCATTACTATGGTTAAATAATTTTGCAATCACTCAATGAATAAGAAACTAAGAATTATACCTTCTTCATTGAAGAATTTTTCTACAGGTCCTACAAACTGGTTGATTTCCTCTAGCTCTTCATTGCTAATTTCTGGATAAGGGAAAACTTCTTGCTAAAATAAGAGACATTTTCTTTAATTATTAAAAGCATGAATCATGCAATTGAAAAAAATTCAAGAACATATGCCTTTCAAATACTAGACTCTAAAAACATGTGAGAATCATGAATTGTGGAAAATACTCAGAAATGGCCTTATCTGATGAAATCCACAACTTCAGTATAGACCAAAACCAAACCAGAAGAAATTACCTGAAAAACAGGAATATTAGAGAGGAACAAAGAGATTTTAAGAACTATGAGGATGCAAAACTCCTTCATCAACCATGAATTTTGTCAACATAATCCCATTTTGCGGTTTAAAAAAATAGTTAATTTTCATCTGTTTCGGAATTTATTTCCTGTTATAATGTTTTCAAAGGCTGTCTCTTGGAAACACACCACTCATTCCACCTGTTCAACACCACAAACACAAGGGTTATTGTGTTCACACTCAATGCTCCTTACCATCACCCTGGTATTTTGGTCATAAAGCAGAACCAGTATAACTTGACAGGCTTGAATAAACAAAAAACAAAATCCAAGCAACTAACACAAGAAGTGAAAGATTCCATAGACAGCACACTTCTGATTTTTATCATCTTTCCCCTCTTAAATAGAAAAGTCTACCTCTGCCCAAACAAAACTGTTTGCAATACTCTGAAGAATCATGTCAGCTCCAAAAATTCAGGATCTATGGAATGCTAGTTTTTCAGAAAACCACTGTATTGAAATTTGAGAGGAAAAAAAAAAGGCATATATGAAGAAGGGTTTAATGTGATGGAGTCTGACTGCTAACTGTTGTAACACATCACTTGACAAGGTCTGTTTTGGGAAACTTTTACTGTTCAACTCATTTCAGTGGATTTGAGTTATTCTTTCTTTCAATTTATTTGACCCTATAACCTCTGATAAATGTGTATTCCAAACCATGCATTAACAAGTACTGGTTTAATACAGTGTTATTTCTCAGTTTTGTCACTTCTTTGTCCAGTGGCATCTCAAGACACTACAAGAGCTTCAACCTTTCCCGTAAAAAATGGTAAGCGGAAGTTTAAAGTCTCGTGCCTTGAAGCAAACAGATGATAAGCTGACATAAATTTTGCGGAATGCAGCTGTTCAATGCCCAGAGCCTGATGTAAACAAACATGGATGTTTCTGTAAGGAATTTGCTGGGCTTGCAAGAACAGGTGACTGTAGTTTAAAGTAGCCCTTCAGATGCTGGTTGTTCTTGAGCATTTAGAATTACATCAGCAGATGCAAACATGTCTATTTATTCAACCCAGCTTTAGCTGAGAGGCCAACCGAAACACCTGACAGAAAAAGGGAGCAGCAGTTCTTATGAGAATTGCATCAGCGGACTGCACAGTGATGATTCCTTTTCTCCATTCTGCTTGAGTGTAGGAAGGCTCTAGAGAGGAATCTGGCCAGGCTGGATCAACAGGCTGAGGCCAATGGGATGAGGTTCAACAAGGTCAAGTGCCTGGTCTTGCACTTGGGTCACAACAATGCCCTGCCACACTCCAGGCCTGGGCTGACAAGGAGCTGAGGGTGTTGGTTGACAGTCGTCTGAATAGGGGCCATCGTGCGCTCAGGTAGTCAAGAAGGACATCAGCATCCTGGCTTGCATCAGCACTAGTGTGGCCAGCAGGACTAGGGCAGGGATCATTCCCCTGGACTCAGCACTGGGGAGGCCACATCTTGAATCCTGGGTCAGCTTTGGGTCTCGTACTCCAAGAAGGACTTTGAGGGGCTGGAGCATGTCCAGAGAAGGACAACGAAGCTGGGGAAAGATCTGGTGAACAAGTCTTGTGAGGAGGGACCTGGGGTTGTTGAATCTGGAGAAAAGGAGGCTGAGGGGGAACCTTATTGCTCTCAAGAATGCCCTGAAAGGAGGCTGGAGCAGGGTGGCTGCTGGTCTGTTCTCCCAAGTAACAAGCAACAGGACAAGAGGAAATAGCCTCAAGTTGTGGAAGGTTTAGGTTGGACATAATGAACAATTTCTTCCCCAAAATGGTTGTGAAGGCCTGGCCCAGGCTGCGCAGGGCAGTGGTGGGAGTCCCCCTTCCTGGAAGGGTTTCAAAGCCTTGGAGAGGCGGTGCTGAGGGACGTGGTTTAGTGGTGACCTGGCAGTGCTGGGTTAACGGTTGGACTTGATCTTAAAGGCCTTTTCCAACTAAAACGACCCTATGACTTGCTACAGCCGGTTACGGGTAGCCGGTGCCAGGCTCAGCGCTCCGCTACTGGCGAGGGGACGGGGACAGGTCTCCTCTCCCCGACACTCCCGCACGCACTCACGGGCACTGTCCCTGCACCACGCCGCTGCTACTCGCTTAACGAGAAGCTGACAACCCTCGGGTCCCCCCCACAGCCGCCGACCTCAGGAGCGCGAGGCGGGACCCTCGGCCCAAGCTCCTCACCTTCTGCAGCGCCCCCAAGAAGAGCTCCTTGGCGAAGGCGGAGCGCGGCGCGGCGGTGCGCAGATGGCGGGCAGTGAGGCCAGGGCCGGGGCCGGCGAAGCCAGCGGGGCCCAGGCGGGCGGCGCGCAGAGTACGCAGCAGGAACCCACTCATGGCCGCCTCCTCGCGCGCGGTGCTGACGGCAGTGCCCGCGCGCCCCTTCCCGGCAGCCCCCGCGGGGCGGAGACCCCGCCTTCAGCAGGCTGCTGGACACGGCACGTTTTTCCCGCCTGACCTCTGCAGGGATATGGCAGTGGAGTTCGTTTTGTCTCGGTAAAGTGAATGGCCCTCTGCGGGAGCAGGGCAGGGTCTCATACACACCCCTGGGGAGCGCCCCACCGCCGGTCACTGGGTGGGAATTGGGGCAGAAATGGGGCCATTGTGGGATGAAGTCGCTCCTGGCTTTTCCCTACAACTCCGCGTCCCCAGGAGCCCCCGGTGCAGCCGCGGTCGCAGCCGCGGGAGGACATAGAGCAGCCCAGGGGTGCTGCAGGCTCATCGGTCTGATCCGGGGTGCCGCAAAGCCGTGTCCCACGGTACGTGAGGGGCTGGAGTCCCTCCCCTTCATCCACCAGCCCTGGACTTAGTGACCACGTAACATTTGCTACAGAAAATGAGTCAGATAACTGGATAGCCTGACAAAAAAAGAAAAAAAATTGGAGCACGTTCCTGAATCAGCTCAAAAGCATCAGCACAGGCCAGGAGAGGGAATAAGACCACCTGCCAAAGTCAAGGGGGATCAGTTCATCGTAAGTTAGATCTGGATGAGACACACTGTGTTGATGGAAATCATGGGATTGTTTAGGTTAGAAAAGCCTTTTAAGATCATCATGTCCAACCATTAAACAGACTCTGCCAAGTCCACTGCTAAACCTTTCCCCTAAGCACCATATCTACATGACTTTTAAACAAGTCTGGAGATGATGATTCAACCACTGCCCTGGCAGCTGATTCCAGGGCCTGACAGCTCTTCCAGTGAAGAAATTTGTCCTAATACACAACCTAAACCTCCCCTGGCGCAGCTTGAGCCTGTTTCCTCATGCCCTATATACATGCCTCTGGAACTGGAAGGAGGATTATGTCAGAAGCTGACAGCCCTCACCTGAACTGTCCTTTGTGCAGCCATTAGCTAAGTGCCAAAGACAAAGTGCCATGACTGACTTGCGGGAAGTACTGCGCTGCACTGCAGATGTTCAGATTTGTATTTCTCCTTTGCTTTCATCTGCCCTGCCCTTGACAGCAGTTTTTTATTAAAAAGCTATGTGGCAAAACCATTCCAGGTTACTGAGCTCATTATCCAAGCACCAAAATCTGGTTAGGAAATACACACTGCTCTGTTCCTGTACACACAGTCACCAGCTTGTTGTGTCACCACCCCATACTACTGTTCTCCTCTGCAGGTGGGTAAGAGTACTCACTGACACACAAGTGCTTTATGAATATGGGTTGAATTAATTTGTTTGAAGTCTATTAAAAGCTCTCTACTCTCTCATGTTAAGGGTCACTGTGTCCTGCTGCCCTTCATCCCTCAGCTGCCCTCATTTTGGTTTGGTCTGTGAAGAGACTTTCAGAGCACTGTGGATTTAACAAAATGGTATTTACCAAAAGAACAAGCACTAAAGTAAACACAGGCCTAATGAACTGATTTACTTTGCTTACTTCATTGAAAACTTGTAAAATGTAAATCCTTTACTTGTAGTCCAAATAAATTGCCATTTCAGTTGCCTCTCAGGCACCATATTGCATCTTGAGAGTAGGAAAGGACTCTCAGGGTTAGGGAAAGGGAAAAGGTAAGAGGATGTATCTGATCTCCAGTGCAAACAGCTTTGCTCAATGTTTTGGGGGATTTTTTTTTAAGTACCTATGTATTCATATTGGGGGAATCCTAAGTGTTCACAAGCAGACAGGTGTCTCTCAGCGCCCTGCGCATGCTTACCAGGCTGGCTGAAGCCAAAGGTATTGCCCCAGTATGTAATGCTGTACGTCTGGGAGGTGGGGAGGGAGATTCAGTCATTTGGTTGCTGAATCAACCACACAGTGTCCAGTCTAAACATAGGCGGAACTCTGAGGAAACAAACCCGTCTCTACCAGAAATGTTTTCCTCTTCACAGACTACTTGGTCCCATGACTTATAACTATTAGTTGGGGATAAGATGCAACTGCTGAGTGCTCCTTTTGTGACAGTCTCTTGAAGGGTGAGTTTGTGATGATCTGTACAAATTACTTGTCTTTGTATGAAACATGGAAACCTTATTTATGAGAGAAAAGTCTTTTAATAAAGACAGTAAACAGGAAAGACTGCCTGCAGGACCCTGCTTCTCCATAAGGTTACAAAACTTCCACAGTTTCGTGGTTATAGAAATACAGGAGTACTGACTACCAAAACTTCTAATCTCCACATGTTCAGTTCTGGTTAAAGTTGTCCAGCTTCTTTTGGTTCTGAAAGGTGGAAAAGCAAGAGGTGACGTCCTATCAAAAAATAGAGAAAGGGTGGGGAGACACCCAAACACTGAGATGGCTCCAGCACTTTGCAGTCTTTGGGATGGAGTGATAACATGTTACTGACACTATAGGGTGCTTATACCTATAGCTGGTTGATGGTATGGATAGTAAGAGTAAAAAGCCGGCTCTGCTGCTTGGCCTCATGACACATCAAGTTAATAGAGCAGAAGGCCTTCCACATGATGTCACTTAGAGGGAACCTGTGCTGCCACACCAGTGCTATGTCCTGGTTCTGGACTCCCACAGGTGAGGAGAAGAGCTGTGGGTACACTGACATCCCAGACTACACATGCTAAAGACGCAAGTGCTGCTGAGACACATCAGACTGGTTCTGGTCGGTACCAGCAGGGTGATCTGGCCACTTTAAAGGAAAGCTAAATGAAGAGCACAGTGAAAGACTGTTTGGAGAAACTGATCCAAACAGTGAAAACAAGGCTGGGTTGTTGGGAAACAGCAGGAAAAAGGTGCCTCATCAGAAGTTCAAAAGACCTGAAAGAGCAGCCAGTGCGCTCCACCCTGCACATTCATTCACCAGGCATAAGAGCAGGATCATGAGCATATCCTTTTTTTTTTACTAGTTGCAGAGAACAAATCACAGTGGATGATAACATATCCACAGTGTGAAACTACGAGTGGACTGTCACTCGCACATCCAGAATCCTCTTTTCTGTGATGACAAAAATGGCATCACATCATTTATTTGTCCCGTAAGTGCAACTCTGACTCATTCAGCTTCCTCAGACACTGTCAGACCTCTCTTCACTACCTGCCTGGAGCAACTAACCCCTCAGCTGTTCGAGAGCTCTTCACAACTCACATTTTGTGACCAGCTGTGACTGTCACAGTGATGCCCATTTCTGCCTGCTCCACACAGAATTGGTTTCTTGAGAAGGAATTGATACAAAAGAGACATAGGTCAGTAAATGAGTATCACAAAATTACCCGACACTTTTCCTTTCCTTTTTACTCAACTGTATTTTTCAGTAGCTGCTTAAAAACTGGTATTCAATAACAGATACATCTGATAATATTCAGCTTCTTGAGACATGGATCTTTTACTTACTGAAAAAGTGGCACTGTAGGTCTCAATTACTCTATAAAAATATTCACCAGTTTTTGCAGCATTTCCAGGAAAATACACACAATTCCTTTAGTAGCCTCTTCTCCATTTAAGCAATTGTTGATTTCTCTTTTTCAATCAGACAGCTGGCAGGAAAGTTTTGCACTTCAAATTCATAATTGTCTTCCCCATGGGCATGTGATGATGTGCTCATTGCATCACCTCTCGTCTCTGAATATTTTAAAGAAGGTTGGCTTAGAAAATTAAATCTTAGGAAAGGTGAGAGCAGGAACGGGTATCTCCACTTTCGCTCCTGGTCACATGCTATGGAAGTAATGTAATGTGTTTGAAACACAGCCGTTAATGCTGTACAACTATGTTTGTCCAAGCTTGTGGGCATCCCAAATGAACCTACTGTGCTGTTGTAAGAAGGACCTGTAAAGGAGCAGAGACATGATGTTAGTGAGAGGGATTTCTCACCAACTAAGGTGGCACTTGCGACCAACTTGTGACTTAGCTCTGTCATGTTAGATTAAAAGGAAGTACTAAATTATCTGGTTTTAAGTATTTTATTTTCTAAAGTATTTTATTTCAAATGCTAAATTTGAAATTATAAATTTATACATTTTATAAGTTTTTCTTTACACCCAAATAAGCTTTCATTCTTCAAGAGAGAAAACAGGCCAAAAATGGCCTGAAATCAAGTATAATTCTTGCTCTGTAGAGGAGATAACCTAAACTCTCAGTCCAGGAAAGGAGCTGTTCCTGCAGGATTCCATATGGGCATGTTTGTGGATAAGGAGCAGGAAGCCAGCCTGGATAGTGCAGGTTTTATATCACACAAACATGACAGTGATAGGACACTGTCACGAGAGGACAAGGGTGGCTATAAAAAGACCTTGCAGTGGCTGCAAAAAGCACATCTTGTCAGTATTCATGAATACAGAAAGGAGATGGGGTAAGAGCCGCAATTGCCAAATTAAATTTTATTATAATCTAACATTGGAGATCAAGGACGGAGCTCCAAGATCTCAAAAACATTTTATTAATAGTTTTTCAGTCCAATAATTTGCTTCATCCCAAGTGAAGCATCTGTTTCTCCTTTCTCATATATGGAAAGAGAAACAGATGACCCAAAATGCAAATACTTTTTCCACCAGCTTTTTCTTCAAGTTACTTGGAATCCAAATGGTCGGAGGAATTCTGGATACCTCCCCTGTGACTCGCTGCTAATCTATAGACACCTTTTTTGCATGAAACTAAGCTTGCTGTTTGCAAAGTTATGTTAGCAGGATCATGAAATGTTCCAATAATCCAGAAATCTGAATGCTGCTGTAGCAGAAAACAATTAGAAAGATTAAAAAAAAAGTTCCCTTCACTTTTAGGTATAAAGTATTTGTGAAAACTGTTTTGAAGATTTACAGATTGCTATAGCAGAAGAGTTAGCACATAACAAAGTTTTTAAAAACAACTGAAATGCTGTGAAAGTTCAGGGCTATAAAGACCTGGGATGCTTAAAGTCCTACCAAGAATACTCAGTACATGTATCTCATCGGGCTTNCCCGCTTGCCTTGCTGACAGAGGTTTTGGTGGGGGGTGAGGGGAGTGATAGAGGGACTAGGAGTGGGCACCGGGCACCCAGCCAAGGTAAACCCACCACAGTCCTATCACTACAAGCCCTTGTAAAAAGTCCCTCCCCAGCTTTCTTGTAGGCCCCCTTTAAGTACTGGAAGGCTGCAGTAAGGTCTCCTTGGAACCTTCTCTTCTCCAGGCTGAACAATCCCAACTCTCTCAGCCTGTCCTCGTAGGAGAGGTGTTCCAGCCCTTACTTCTTATTACTGCTCTTCAAAACTCAAGCTTTGAAGCACAACAGAAGTATCTCAAACTGTGGCCATTGTGATTTTGTTTGTTTGTTTGTTTTTAAATTTGATTTTAGTTTTGGCTACAGCAGAGGCATTTTTGGAGCTGAGGCAGAAGCAGAGACACAGGGTTACCAGAAAGATGGAAAAGACAATATATAGGATGAATCACTAAATAAAAATGTTCTGTTTCTGTTGTTTGAGATGGATATAAAGGAATATCAGCCAATAAAATGAAAATAATAGACAGCCAAGAGCATATGGTGAGCTTATGGAGGAGACAAATGCTGGTGGGGGTTGTACCCCACTGCAGGAGCACAGTCCTGTCAAGGTCTTGCATTCAGCATGAGATATGCTCCTTTGGTTCCTCCCTCCCTCTGCTCCCAGAGGGCACCACCATGCTCTTTGTCCTGCTCCCTGGCCTGACCCACAGCTCAGTTGCGTCTGGGGTGTGGGAACCTCCAGAGGGAGAGGGACCACTGGCTTGTATGGCTTTGGGAATGAGGTCCCTTGGCTTGTTCCTGCCCAAGGATCACACACTAAGGAAAAGCTGAACGATGAAATGCCATGTCTGAAAATAAGATTGTTTCCTCATTAAAAAAAAAAAATCATAATAGTTATGATTAGATTAATTAATTTCCAGCTTTGGAGCATTGTGATATTATGGCTGAGTAACAGCCTCCTAACCCAGAACACCTGCATCGTCCTTGCTTTTCCCATTTCCCTAGAGAATAAACAAATCCCATTCCTTTGTCAAACACTTGTTAATGTATTATTTTGTAGCAGAAATAAGAAGTTGTAGAGGGAAAGCATTTTTCACTGTGCACGCATCACGTTTCCTTTGCATTAGAGTGAGTTTACCCTATCCATCTTATTAAAGACAGATTATTTTGTCTCTACTCATTATATACACACCCCTTCAAATCACTGGGTCTAGAGATGAAGAAATAAAGGAAAGTTGAAGTCAGCTGTCAGCTATGTTATTTTACACCGGAGTTGATAAATTGTCTGCTGCTGTGATTTTCCCGGGCCAGCTGTGTCTTCTGAACTGTGATGCTAATTTCACATCTCAGCTATTGCAAAAATGCTAAATAAAGGGGATTTTTTCATAACATTTTATCCCTAAAATAACACAGTTATACAGATGGTAAGATGAATAAATCTAACCAGTTGAAAAAGGTGATGGTTTCAAGTAACTTTCACTGAAGTCTTGTTTAGCTTAGGAAGTACTTCAAGGAGAGATCTTAATTTAAGGATTTTAAGCACACTGGCACAAGTTGCCCAGGGAAGTTGTGGACGCTCCATCCCTGGAGGTGTTCAAGGTCAGGTTGGATGGGGCTTTGGGCAACCTGGTCTAGTGGGATGTATCCCTGCCCATGCCAGGCATGGTCCCTTCCAACCCAAACCGTTCTATGATTCTATGATTTCCTAACATTCACCATCAGCCTCATCCTGAAGTTGATTTAGGTTTGCTAAGTAATGCAGGATTTGGCTTTAATTCTCTAAATAATAGGAAATAAAAAGGAAGTCTACTAAAAAATACACATAAAATGAAACATTTTCCCACCATTTGTGTATTTCAGGTATTTCTATCCATTAGCTGTGCCATGTTCTCCTCTAGGAATTTTGTATCAACAAAATACAGCAGTAAAAATCCCTAAGAGAGTAGTGAGTAGGCTAAAAATCCTGTGTGCTTCCTTTTGAAAAGTGTGTAGATAACATAGCTGTAACACCAGGAGAGATTCATTATGGTACATTACCATGAGTATGTCATTAATCTTATGCAAATCTGTTTGTCAGTACATACGTGTGCTGAAATGTCATTTATCACACTGTCCCAACAGCGTCATAACTCTGACATCCTCTGACAGTTTGAATGACTGCAGAAAAAAAACCCTAGAAGTTGGTTTAACTTTTCACGCTCCATCTAAAAATGATAAGCCCTGATGTAATGAAGATGCTCTGGACTCTGTGTGACCAGGACCTGTGATACTGGGCAAGATACTGAAAAATATCAGGGCTTCCAAATCTCACCTGTGCACAAGTTGTAGCTGATGAAGAAAACATCACACAACTATGGTGCATACTCCAAGTAAATATACGGTACAATGCTACTACACCTGGTTGTATGAAATTTCTGAGTGGAAATCAACCGTTAAGGCCAACTGGAAAAAAAAGAAAAGTTAAATAGAAATAATGAGATTAAGTCAACAAAAACCTGAAGAGAGATACAGAAAAAACATATTTCAGAAGTAAAATGTAAGAAGTTCTCTAGTTTGTTTAGCTGTCATTTGAATATTGTAGTATCTATTTATTACAATCAAAAGAATACAGAAAACACTGAAAAATAACTCCCTCTTAAAAAGATGCCATCTAGAAGAGCCTGAAGTAACTTGCCATTGCATGACGATTTGTCCATAATTGCTCTGTGTATTGACACATGCACATAAACACCTAAAATGCACAAACATAAGACAGAGTTTAGCAAAAACACAGGCACAGGTTGCCCTATGAAGTTGTGGACGCTTCATCCCTGAAGGTGTTCAAGACCAGGTTGGACAGGGCCTTGACCAACCTGGTCTAGTGGGAGGTGTCCCTGCCCATGGCAAGGGGGTTGGAACTAGATGATCTTGAAGGTCCCCTCCAACCCAAACCATTCTGTGATTCTATGAAAAGTTTTCAAATATTAGTCTTCTGATTTGCAAAATACGTGACTTTTGTTCACAATTTATGACGGAAAACATGATCTTTTTTCTTAATACAAGAGTAATATTGCCTGTCTTCAGAAGGTGGTATATCTTTGTAAGTGAAGGCATTTTTCACTAGATCTGTACATACAGGCTTTAGCAGACACTTAAGGAATCCAACTCCATTATGCTGAGCATCTCCAATGATTTGAAATTAGTAAAGCCCCATCAAGAACTGTGAGCTATTCGACTATCACAGGCATAACCTACATTGATTTTTTAAAATTAAGTTACTTGGCACTGCTGCAACTGGTGTAAATTTATCACACAAACTGCAATTGTTGCTGAGATTCCTCTGGCTATTTATTTTTCTGACAGATCATAAACACTTTCAACCTCAGCTTAGTTCAGGTACAAAGCAACAGCATTTAGACATATTATTTAGGTTTTACTTTTAAAATGGATCAGGAGAAAAAATCCCAGACATAACATTTACAGGCTCTTCAAGTTAAATTAGAGAAGACAGACTCTTTGCCTTCTAAAAATGTAGAGGCATCGAAATTCTTAAAATCATATTCCTTCTAAAGGTGGAATCATAGAGTGGTTTGGGTTGGAAGGGACCTTAAAGATTATCTAGTTCTGACCTCCCTGCCATGGGCACGGACACCTACCCCTAGACCAGGTTGCTCAAGGCCCCACCCAACCTTGTCTTGAACACATTCAGGAATGGAGCATCCACAACTTCCCTGAGTAACCTCTGCCAGCATCTCACCATGTTCAGAGTGAAGAACTTCTTCCTAATTTCTAGTTTAGATCTCTCCTCTTCCAATTTGAACTGTTTACCCTTTGTCCTATCACTATAAGCCCTTGTAAAAAGTCCCTCTCCAGCTTTCTTGTAGGTCCCCTTTAAGTACTGGAAGGCTGCAGTAAGGTCTCCTTGGAACCTTCTCTTCTCCAGGCTGAACAATCCCAACTCTCTCAGTCCTCACTGTAAACTCTTCTATTCTCACTAGCAGAATGTTTCTAGGAGGCATTGGTTACCTTCTAACAGGTCTCACAGCCCAGGGGGATGGCCTGTGGGAAGCATCTAGTGATCAATGGGTACTTACCTATCCAAAAAATCATTGATCATGATGTACATCCTGAATTACAGCCATTCAGAAATAGGTCATAGTCAACTACTGCCACAGAAGAACTAAAGAATCTCCTAAAATTCATAGAAAAAAAAAAAGCAAGCACAAAATTTAGTTTAAATGGACAGCTGAGCGTTAGCTTTAACAGGCTTTACAGACACATGACAGTCTCCTTGAAATTGAGGAAACAATTTCGAGGTTGTTGTACTCCACAGGTTATTATCTAAAGTGATTGCATCAAAGATCATGAGGGGCATGTGTGGAAACTATCCCTGTGTATTGGTTCTTCTGGGGTATAATTTAAGACACACAACAAATAAGCACAGGCACAAGTAGTAATGGGATAACCCTACTTGGTTCCATCACTTACTGAAGGCTGATGAGGGTTCCCTGCCAGTGGGCACGCAGAAGCAATGGATGCTCTCCAAGCCTGATCCAAAAGGTGTAGGTTATGCTTGGGGAATGCAGGACTGCATCCTTGAGGGGGACAAACTATCAACACTTATGAGTCAAGGGCAGTCTGGCACCTGAGTGTGGGCTCCTAAGGCAATATGACAGATGAGAGGGATCAGCTGAACATGCTGGGCACAGCTCAGGTTTAAGACAACTCAAAATCTGGTCACTCTTTTTCAATGCAAGAATGCTTTGGTGAAAAGTACACCAAAAAGCCTCTTTGGTGTTCCCTCTCTCATCTAGGCATTGTATTTATTGCTCTGTATCGTACTTGGGAACTAGATATGTTTACGGCACCACCAAAGAAACTGAAACCTGTTGAGAACAGTCTCCACAGCCTTGACCACCACTTCCACCAGCTTATCTTTAATTTAGGGTGAAGCCTGAAATCTTGGCCCCTTTGAAGTGAGCAGCAGAAATCCCATGGACTCAGCAGGGCCAGGACAGCACGAGGAGGAATTTCCTTCAAGTCTGAAGAATTGAAGTTCTTGGATTACACAAAATGAGAAACAAAGAGTTTTAAATGATTTATTTGATTTCTCCACATGATCACAGTTATAGTTTTACATCAATAGGGTGTTACTACTTACAAACAGAATGCATATTGAAATGAAAGCACTCCTTTCTCCCCCAGGGTTACAAAAGGGGTCTCGAGCCTCCCCAGAACAGAAGCTTCTTGTAAGCATTATGTTTTTTTGA
This sequence comes from Brachypteracias leptosomus, assembly GCA_013401335.1. Taxonomy (NCBI): domain Eukaryota; kingdom Metazoa; phylum Chordata; class Aves; order Coraciiformes; family Brachypteraciidae; genus Brachypteracias; species Brachypteracias leptosomus. The sequence goes on along the minus strand of VYZX01028832.1, from coordinate 46,994 downwards.
AGTCTTTAACAGTCTGCATTCAAGACCTAATTCTAACAGTTTAATACAACTCAAAGCTGATTTAAGTTCCTAGCAGGAGACAGGCAACCTCAAAGTGACTGCAGACTGCTAGTAATGCTAATTTATACATTATATACAGCTTAGAGAATTCTCTATTCCTCCTACTGGTCCCATTTGCACTGCCCCCTCTTTCCCAAATTTAATCTTGTAATTGGTGCCACTTTTAAATATATACACAAGAATCCAATTGGCAGGCAAGAAGTGTGATGGTATTTTACAACGGAACAGCAAAATGCATGCTTTAACTGCAGCAAACACACAGCTTCGTATGAAATAGCAAGCCAACATCTAGAGACTCATTGTTTAAATATCTGCTGACTGTCTTTCAGCTCATTGTAGCAAGAAACAAGAGGCTTCTGCTGCATGCAGTACATGATGGGAAATCATTCTACACTGTATGTTAGACTTGGCTTTTCGTAGCAGTACAAGACGCACATTATAGTAGGACGAACTTTGTTTTTTCTCTTGTTTTTACATTGTTTTACATTTCATTCTTAAATTAAAAAAATAAAACCCCCAAACATATATTTGATTGTTGTCCCAGAAAAGATTTTGTGTTGCCACACCTTCATTTCTTTCACAGTTCCCTTTCAGTTTTTCACATCAGCATTTTTACTTGGCCACAGCGGTTGTGGGGAAAGAGAAACACGGTCCCTCTGTGCAGGTCTGCACCAGTTTTTAATTGGCATCTAAGAAAAACCCTCTCAATTCTACTCCTCCCTGCAGGCTGAAAAAATTCATCTGCTTAACCACACACAGCACTGAAGTATGCTCACTTCCCTGCTCGAGGCATTAGCTACGCTGCCCTAAGCAATTGCTAATCAAGGATGGAGTCAGAAAGGTTACAGTATAGCCCTAAACAAGCAGCAAAGGTCTTAAGACTTGTGCTGACACCAAGACACGTTTGTTTAAAGTACATACAAACACAGTCTAAAAAGAAAAAAAAAATCAAGTCCACTGTATCTCCTCATTGACTTGAAATTCTAAGAGAGTTTACAAATACTGTGCTTGTATAGGACCAGTTTTATTTTGTAAACTAGCCACTGCGATTTTACACATGCACCGTGATGCCCCTGGAGGGTAGGTACAAAGTCCTTTCCCATGTGTATGTGTAGACATGTGTAAATGGGATTTTACATGCACATTTGTAACATCTCTGAAATATTTAATTGGTTGCACATGGAAAATCAGTGGTCAAGCATCAAAATGTGGCTTACTGTGTAAGTTCAGAATATTTATATGTAACTGTAATTTAAATGAATGAAAGGGGGTTTTTAAACAGCAAGAAACAGATCTGGGAGTTTTAACAATGAAGACGCTAATTAACACAGTCAGATTTTCCTCTCCACTGCTACAGCACCTTCTGCATCGATTCCATGCACAGGCCATTTTACCTACATGCTAACTTTGCATCAGAAACAAGCACAGACTCTGTTGCTCAGGGAAGAGGAGCACTCTTATCTCTGCTTTAATTAAGCGATGCAGTTTCTGAAACATGTTTGTGCCTGAATGGTTCTTTATCTTTTCTGGAACAACCTGTAAGTTACAGTTAGACTCTACTATTGGTATAGATGTATGAAGAAAAGTTTACATATTAAAATATGTTATCACTTTACTTGAACTTATATCAACAACAACACTGATATATTTTGCAAATATACAATATGTAGAGTGTAGCCTCACAGTAGTAACATTAGATGACATGCAGACAGTTCTACTTTCCCTTATAAGAACAGTATATATTTTTTTTAACTGCAAGGAACAGAGAGCCTCAGGGGGCCCGTGTGAACCCTTTTAAGGCAAGCTGCAGAATTCAGGATAGTATGAGCAATATTTAAAAATAATAATGTAATGAATCCTTTTCTTTTCATAAAGAAAATTTAGAGAAGGAGCAGAACGGGAAAACATATTGCACACGTGCAAATCAAACATGGACATCTCTAAACAAAAGGTTAAACTCTAGCTTGCTGTATTTGCTCTCTGTGGAGGTGAACAAAGTGCTCAGTTTGCAGTTTTGCTGGTATTGTGATATCGACGCTATGAAAAAGAAAAAAAAAGAATCACCCAACCTCTCCCCACCCACCTCAGCTAGCAGAGCCAATGTGACAAGTCACCTTCTTGTTCCCGTGTCCTCATTACTCCTAACAAATAGAGAACTGACTGGTTGTTATCACTGTTGCTTTTATCCGTCTCACACTGGAGCTGTTTGCTTGTCCTCTTCAAGGTTTGTTTTTAGGCTGGTGCAGTTTTGGAGTTGTGATTCCTTTGTCTCTACTGTTTAGGTGTAAAGTCCTTGCAGTGGCTCAAAGTGCTGAAACTACAAAGTAGGCGCCATGGATAACTTTGTACAGGATTTGGGGGGTTAAAAATTGTATATCAATTTGCAAATGGTTCAATTACAACACATAAGCAACAACAGCACAGCTTGTTTTTATGTGATGTCTGGCAGCTAACTGGACTACGATGGTGAGGGTTTGAGCACTGACTCAGCCTGCTGAGTGCTGGGCACTTCCAAACTAACAAATGTGATGAGTAAAAATGGTGAAAGCCACTTTGTTGCTAGCACATGGCTACATGGAATTACATATTTTAATTTTTTTTAAAATATATATATATATATAAAACCCCTATACTAAAACACGCCTTCAAGTTTCAGAGTGCTTCCACCTGGAAACACTCTTGACTAGAATTCAGCTTCACTGGGGGTAAAAATGAGAAATTATGGTAAACGGGGAAACAAAGTAGCTGAGAAGGATGGACATTTGCCACTGCCATGTTTGGGATGGATGTTTTTGCAGTGTGTACATGCACCTGTCATAACTCTTCGCATGCGTGCTCGAAAAATCGAATGCATACCAACAAAACGTGGATCATGTAAATTCACAGTTATCACAGCCTTTAAAGTGTCTAAGGATCTGTGTGCCCAATGCTTGGGGGTGGCCACTGGTAAACAGCCACCCTGCATTGCTACGGTATAATTACTGCATCTTAACAAGTTCGCTTACCTGAAATAGCAGAGTGGTTATAATACTGATTACGTATGATATTATCATGTAGATAAAATAAGGATTTATACAAAGCAGCATTGGACTACAACATTTAAATGCTATGTTACTTGGCACATTGTGTAATGATTGCTTAGAAATCTTAGCAGGTCTGGAGGACTTTTAATGAAAATACTGAAAAGTCTGGAATTGGTTTCTAACATTTAATGTTTTTGGTCTACTCTTTTGGATGCTATTCATCTATCATATGGTCCTATCAAATAAGTGGAATACCTTGTAAAGTCTATATTGCTAGTTTTGTGGACTGAAAAAATTCCTTTCCAAGCACAAATGTTAACTATACAGTATATATATATTTATATGTATATATTTATATTATATAAAGTTTACTTACGTACTTTCATCAACCATATCAGGTCTACTTATTTTTTTTTGCCTATTGACAATAAAAGAGCAAGAACGTGACACTTGGGTCTGTACGACTTTTCTTCCTTTTTTTTGTAGACTAGGTTTTTATGACGCGTGTAAAATTGTCAAGGGATTTGGTGTAAAAGGTGCAGCTTTGCTCGTATTCAGCAAGCAGCGTGTTTTCAAGGCAGGTTGGAAGTAAGAACTAACCAGGTAGTGAAGGTCTATCGAGTAGATAAGTAAAACCAGTATCGATTGCGCTAACTTGAATTATTTTATTTAGTAACAGCAAGCCTTTAAGCTCACACAACTCAATTAAATCATCTAGGTAAACACTGACAATATTAACGGTTGCTTCCTGTAAGTGCTTTCGTAACTTTGTTTAAAACTAGAGTTACTGGGAGGGTCAGTGAGGTCTAGACTATTGTGCTGATGCCACTGTGCTTGGGCTTGGTGCTGGCTGAAGTGGAAGGTGGTGGTGGTGGTCCATGGTGATGCTGGGAGTGCTGGGGGTGAGCTGAGTGCCCGGCGTGCGGAGGGGGCAGTGGCGGATGGGGAGGGTGAGCATGCTGCGCGTGGGGATGCTGCATGTATGGGGTGTGCTGGGAGTGCACCACATGCTGTGAGTGGGGCATGTGCTGGTGGTACTGGTGGGAGTGCTGGATGTGCTGGGGAGGGTGGTAGTGGTGGTGGTGGTGGTAGGGTGGGGGGTTCTGCTGCACGTGGCAGTACTGGGAATGGTGAGAGTGCACTTGTGCCTGTGTCTGCCCCTCAGCTGGCCCTGCATGATGCATGGCAGAAGGATGCTGTGAGTGTTGCTGATGTGGGATTACTGGAGGGTGCGAAGGTTGCTGTGATGAGCCAGATGGTGGATGGCCTTGGGAAGGTGGCTTTCCCCTTTTACTACCAAATAAGGAACCTAGGAGTGAGGAGGAGTTAGGCATTGTCTGGTGAGGGCGAGATGGACACTCTCGGGTTGATGTAGCTCTTCGGCGCATGTGAGGACTGCTAATGATGGACCCCTAAAAAGAAATTAATAGAAATAAAAATTAAAAAAAATCTTAAAATGTTTAAAAGAAAAAGTTCACACTGACCCACAAACTCCTCCTTCAGTGCTCAAATGGGTGGACTATGGTAAGAGTTCTAGGAAAAATTTCATTTCCACTTTCTCTAACTTGCCAATGAGGCATTCATGCCCTTCTTGGGATATTTTAAGCATTAAATGTTTTCCTTTCAGTACTGTGATAGCAAAAGCCATGACTTTAAATAAGAAAAAAGCCATGGAGGAGTAACGTGACATAAGACCTAGGAGTTTGTTTTTAAAGAAAAATACATGTTAAAATACTCTCAAAAATAACATACTTGCTTTTTTTTTTTACAACAAAAAATAAAGCTACATGAAATTCAACCTAAATAGTTAAACACATAGCAGCAAATATTACAGTTACAATTCAGACTGCAAAACAGTAGCTTAAACTTTTTTTTAATAGTAGTTTTCCACTACTACATGTCACAGTGCTGCTTCTTGAGCCTACCTCTGAATTTGGCATTCAAATGGAACCATACCCATTTTGCCACAGAGATTTTTATAGGGTTGTGTTCTTCTGATCTGCAGTCCAGCATTCTCTATCATTGAGCCTGGAATGGTGTATTTAGTTTCTGGAAGTTTTGGGGGTTGTATTTTTTTTAACAAAAAGAGTTACGGGACACAACAGTACTTAGGCAAAGTGTGCTAAATTTAAGCTGTGATCTACCTAAAGCAAACACAAATTAAAAAAAAAAAAAAAAGAGAAAAAGGAAAAATGAAAATATCTGCAAGCTGAATTCAGAGACATGAACAGTATATATAAATGGTTGGAAGATGAATGAAATCTCATGAAATCCACATTGAATTCACCTCTCAAGAATTTTTTCCTCCCGTGCCCTATCTGTGCAATTCCATGGTGTCATGACTGCATACATTGAGCAATTTAACTTGAAAATAAGCAATGGGAATGGTCGAGCATGAAAAGTTGAGAGTCATACCTAAATATCAAACAGCAAGAACAGTGTACTTGGTAACAAAGAGCGAGTGGGCTTTTAAGCTGTGACCAGACTGAAATGGTGGCAAAAGGACACATCGTATTTATTTAACCATGCTTGCAGGAACAAAGGGAACAAGGTTAGCTCAAACCAAAAACGGCATTGGTCTAAAACAAGCTGTCAGTGCTTTTTATGCTGGAAGAATACGGAGTGAGTAGCCTAGGCATGCATTTTATTTGAGGCAGGCAGGTTATGTTAGAAGAAAAAAGAGCAAAAAAATATGTATATAAAAGAAAGGTTTGAAATGCACATCATCACATCCAGCTAGACATCAGGAACTTCCTACTTACTTCCATATTGCTGTCTAGCGATCCTGCACTGCTGCGTCGCCCACGCTTGCCTGCCCAGGACATGCAACACCATAGATTAGAGACTGAGACAAGACCCAGGTGAAAAACAGCCGCTTCCCCTGAATCACTAAGGGAGGCTCTAAACGCAACTAGGGGGCTGCAGAGGTTAACATCACACTGGACTGGGACTGGGACAGCAGCTACTAGGGCAGAAACTTGGATCTTTAAGGCCATTAGTTATGTTAAGTTTCTGTACCTGGCTAGTTTTTAAGAGGTATTGTTGTTGTGAATCAACTGTCATTAGCGGGGTGTGATTTTTTTTTTTTAAATTTGCACAACTTTGAAAACATGTATTTTAGCATTGATGTTTAGTAGCAGGGTTATGATGTTGACCAGCAACAATTTAAAATAGTTCAATTTCTCAGAATCCAATAGTCTATGAAGTTTCCTCCTCTAAAGTCTGGTAGCATTGATATATTGGCATATTCTAAACTTCAGCTGGAGGGACTGGTGAGGGGCATAGATTTCCTCATTTTCACTTTTGAGCCTCAGTGGATTTCATATAATCTTCTTTCAATAGGTTTAAAAGAAACTAAACTTAATTTTTGACCAAAAATCTGGAATCTATCTTGACATTATGGCTAGATTTTGTTTGTTTTGCTGTGCAGTGCTTTATCTCTAAGTGTGAGGGATTTCTTCTCCAGTCAAATTGCCAAAGACTTTGGCCTAAAACTACACATGAAATAACACCAGACGGTTTGCCTGAGGAGCCGGAATACTTAGGCAGCTACACACAGGATCCCAATTTTTCTCTCATCTCACAGGAGAGAAAATAGCATATGGCTGCAGTGGAAATTCGTATTTTTGAAAACACAGCTTGTTGAGCATCACTTTGCAAAGTTTCTAGATACTTTACTGACAGGGTGTATAACAAAGCTAACCTCCGGAGAGCAGTCAGGCTCTCAAAGCTTCTTTAAAATCTGTATGCTTTCTTCTCACTTTCTTGCAAGGCCAAATATCAAAGACAATCTCCACCCTGCATTGGCACATCACTGCCCGAAGAATCTTCTATTTCCTACTACTCTACTCTAACAGATGGTTTTTGGAAGGAATGTGAAGATTTCAGCATCACTAAAATCCACCACATTACTCTCATCTTTAGGAGCCCAAAAGTCACATGATACGAGAGCTAAAGAGAACTTTGGGACTGGTAAGCGGGACACAACAGTGCTTCCTGGGAGGTTACTTCTTGATGTACTCCCTCACAGACCAATTTGGACTACCCATAAGACTTATAAGGGTCAGTATGATCTGAAAGTGCCACCTATTGGATCCATAACCATCACTTTGACCTGATTGGTCATGGGATGCTGCCCTGCAACCCAAGTTTAAGAGCTACAGTTCTCTTCGGACTACTGCAACATTCCCCTTCTCTCTTATTATCACTGAGAGTGAGTCCCCAGTACAACCTCCTCTATACAGACATTAAATTGAGAGGAAGGTGTTTGCAGTCAAAGTGTTTTGTTCAACTTGCTAAATTTGTTGGGATTTTGAACAATTCCCCTAGATGGGGTCTTTGTCAAAAGCCTGGTGCTTCATCTCTTGTTGCTGCAGTTTTAGCCTTATCAGAACCATAACCATTCCATCTTAAGAACCCCCCAAGAAAAACTGGTTTTGATAATCCCCTATTTTCACTTCTAGTTGGGCATTGATATTTCTCTGCTCTGTTAATGGGCTCTGTACTGATTAACACTCAAGTCACCCTTGCTTGCTGACACAAAACCACAGTGGGAGAGAGCCATCCCTTAACTTAGCAGTCAATATAGCAAATGAGACTGACAGCTGCCACAAGTGATTAAATGTGGCCAAAACGGAAGGAAAATGGGAAAATCTAGTACCTTTTGCATACGGCAAAGGCTTAATGTAATACCCATGGACACGGTATATACACATTATAGATGGACAGAAAGAGATAGATGGATTTTTGCTTCAAATAACTTCAGAGCAAAGTAGTACCAGCGAAGCCAAGAACAAACAGAAAATCCTACTTAAAACACCTGTAATTTCCCTCAGGTGGGCACTATCACAATAAAAAGTGCTTTCTTTGTTTTCTTAAAAACAAATTGAAACTCATTCTGAATTCACCTGCAGTGTGATACGAAAGCTGTTAAATAAACCCTCTAGAGGTTTCCTCCTGCCAGCATGTGTCTATAGCAGACTGGTCCCTGGTCTCAGAGCTGGCAGCTTATCCCAAAAATGTCTCCCTGGTGCTGCAGCATTCAAATGCGCTTGAGAAAGTGGTGACTTTCGACTGGAATTGTATGTAGGCATAACTCCAGATTAATTAACAGCTGTGATATAAAGCAAGGTGGTGTTTAGCAAATCTGAAGACTAGTTTTGCTTAATATATTCTGATCTATTTGGAATTTTTAAGGATGTTAGAGTACTTTTAAATCTATTTTTAGAAAATGAAATGTCAGTTAATTTTTTCTGATTCATTCCGATTCATTGATATTAAAGTAATTTTAAATTTATTTTTTAAATGTCAGTTAATTTAATATTTTCTTATTAATTAGTATAATTCATTGATGTTAGATATGAATGTTCTTTGTAAAAAGTATCTTTAACTTATATAATATGTCCCACATATGTATGTGTATTATACAGGACTAAGATTTCAAATTTATAGTAGAAGTATTAAGTGATCAAAATATTTTTACAAATTTAAACATTTCACAAGAAAATATTGAGTTAATCAAATTAACAGTAATAAAAGTCCCTTCTACCTTGCAGAAATTTATCTCTCAGATGTGCAGATAATTACAGTAAACGTAAATATTTCTCGGTACTATCCTGAGCTTCTTGAACCTCTGTTTTGGGCCAGTGAGATGCACTGGTATCTAAATAATGTTTTATGACCTGGGTTTTGCATGGTGCAGGGAAAAGTATTTGGAAAAAAGTTCTAAATTAAGGTTTTGATAAAGCAAACTAATGTAGTAGTTATCATAGCCTCCAAAGGCAGGGAAATCGATATTTTCAGCAGCTGGAGCAGAATCTGTAACTGTCCAGCTACTGAGCTTATACGTATTACTCAACCTGATTTGCTCAAAATTATCTAAACAATGTCCTCTGATCATTTATTTAGAGAGATCACTTTCCAGGATGAAAAGACTCTTTGTAACCTTAATATTTGCATCCTGTTTTCTGGGTGAAACAGGTATAGTCTTATGATCACATGCCAATTGTGAAAATAGTGTTCTGGCATCTTCAACCAGGTTATTCTCAAAATACTGAGGAAGCCCCAGGAGATAAGAGAACGGGATAACCACATATGGCCCTGCTGACCTCCTCCTGCACTGGGAAAGCCAACAGCATCTCTTCCTCTGTAAGACAGAAAAGGTGTTCACAGAAAGGTGTTTATATCCACTACTGCTGTTACTGCATTGAAGAATAGAAAATATAACAACAGTGACAGGGGAAGAGACAGGAAAAATCTCTCCCTACTTGGGAAGCTCTTCTGATCAGAAGAAAGGCTGCCAGTATTGTCCGTCCTGTGCAGTGCAGCAAAATCCACGGGAGGGGAGGGAGAAAATAACCCCTAACCCTGCCTGCTGCAGATGAGGGAGGAGTCAAGGGGCTGTGCGTCCCAGCACAGGTTGTTTCCACCAATGAAGGGATTCTGCAATTGCATGAACTCAGAGGCTTTGTAAGGGGATTACAACGCTGAGAAGTTCCATTACATGTTGGGATATAGGAAATTTTTAAAAATACATGATGAAGTTGTTAAAAAAAGAAAGAAAAAAAAAATTTAAAAGTTAAACATTGATGACTGAGATTATATACAATATACAAATAGAATTATTTTAACACTGGAATTACTTTATCGTTTTGTTCTGGCTTGGTTTTGGGTTTCTTTGTTGTTTCTTTTTTGAGTAGTCTCTCCTGGTCTGTGATTGTTTTGCGATAGCTCAGGAGATTATGAGACAAGCACAACCTGTATTACTTGAACAACCTGGTCAAGTGGGAGGTGTCCCTGACCATGGCAGGGGGATTGAAACTAGATGATCTTTGAGGTCCCTTCCAACCCAAACCATTTTGTGATTCTACAATACTAGTACACTTTATACTGTCCTGCACTTCTGTATTACATAGTTGTGTCAGTTATGTATTATTATGGCAAATGACAAAATGGCAATTTTTAAACCAGTGTGGTGTGTAAATACTATTCCTCCCTTACAGGTTAGGGATGGGGGTAATAAAGCTTGACTTCCACAGGTGCTCACCACTGTAACCTCAATGTGAGAGCACTGGATCCTCCAGTAACTCAAAGTCACTGGAATTCAGACAGACTCGCCCCAAATTAGTCAAGAAACATTTGAGAGATGCAGAATCAGAAATGCAACCAGTCTGATCCTCCATGTTCTGCTTTAGTGATCAAATGGTTCTTCCCACGTACTATTGGCCACGACAGGACTTCACACCTTTCATATCTTTCCATCAATGTATGTTTTATGTAATAGTAGATGGAGTTAAGTGGTGAAATGTTGAAAATTCTATTGGAACCTGTAAAACTCATCTTTAACTGCATTAAAATTTGTCTATCTTTTAATATTTGTAAATTTATAAATTAAGAATTTCTAAGTCTAGGACAAATAAATTCCATTCTTCCTCAACTATAGCTCAATAACATGTACTAAAAGCACTAAACGCTTTTAACATACCCCTATCTTGGAATGATTGGTTGCCACATTCTGCTTTGTTCCGTGGAAAGAAATGTCAATCCCCAATGAACAATGCTACCTTTAAAATCAGGAGACCTTCATTCACATCCTGTTTGCTATTACAATTTAAGCCATCGTGGCAGATGGCTGGAAGAACAACCAGCAGGAAATGACTCCTGACACTGAATCTTTCTTTTCCTTACAGTTTACAGCTTAGGAGTCAGAATCACTCAGTGTATCAACATTCATTAGATCTAAGAAGCTCATGAACCATCTCTCTTTTCCAAGAGAGCATTTTAAAGTCACTTCCACAGGCACTGTTTACTACAGTGATATCTGGTAGGGAGTAATGGGTTGTTTTCTTACATAGTTTTGTCATATACCTTTTGTCAGCAACCAAAATGCTCTTCATTCAAATTTCCCCTTCATTGAACAAACATATCAAAAATTTTTCAATGTGTTTTTTCCATGTTCATTGGACAATTATCTCCCTTACTGCATAAATATGCAACCAAGCAATTTTCTCTTGTTTATGGGATTTGTTTCTGTTTAAATGTAGAAAGAAACTCTAAAAATCCACTTTCATCAAGCCTTTTCCTACAAAAAGACATACACCCACCCACAGTCCCTCTGCTCTTGTTCCTCCTTCCTTTTGATCCTGTGTTTCATCCACCAAAAGAAGAATTGAGGCAATCTAACTCTTTTACAGAAGCAATTTAGTATGCTCAAATCACTGGGACACAGTAGCTTGCTAACTGAAGGAGATTTCTTTCTCTTTCTATGGATCATCTGTCCCTTATTAAAAAATAAATCAGCCTTGCATGCAAGCTATTCATGGAGAAAAGGCAGAAGAGACATGTATAATTTCAATAAATGACACCAAGTAACAAAGCAAATAACAGGTATGGAATTTCTCAAGTCAGTTGCACTGCACAAGACCAAACAGAAACTTTCCATAATTCTCAATGTGTTAAAGTTAAAATTAAGTTTAGTTGGGTTTAACAAGCTTATTGATAAACCCTGCAATCTGTGAGTGATTTCTACTTTTTATTATGGGAAAAAAAGGTGGTTTTGGTAATAAACATGCCAGTTGTAGGTATGCCCTGTTGAAACATGGAATGTTTTCATGATTACAAATACTTGCCTATTGCATGAAACCCATAACGTGAATTTAAATACATGAAAATGTGTGAAAGATAGGGATGAAAAAAATTAACCAGAAATCACATTTATGGGTACAGATACCCACTGAACTCACATATTAAACAATATGGGAGTTCTCCTTCTAATGAAATAAGAACAAAACAACAAAAAGGATGCTGGAAGTATCCTCAAATCTGAGATATAAAAGTGGTGGAGACTAGAGGCTTGATCTAAAATCCACTGAAGCCAATCAAGCTCCAATATTCAACTTCAGCCTGATTTTGGATCAAGGTCCTAGGTTTTTTTAATGAAGCAAATGGACATAGGAGTATGAAAGCCTACAGAGAGAATAAAGTAATTGAAAGAGCTCACTCTCTACATATTTGCATACACATACATATATCCACAAAACACAGGCTGTCATTTCAGCTCACAATTTTCTTTGTTGCAGCTTAGTTAAAAAAAAAGGAAAAAGATAAGGAGTGTCTCCTACCAAAGATATACATAGTATGGAAATTATGACTATACTGTAAATCATCACTGTAATTAAGAGAACAAATCAGAGTGTGTAACACACACTATGAACTAAAAAAGTAATTAAAAAATGAGATATCTGTAGTTCCTGCTATCTGTAGTTGCTATTCCCAGAAGTACGCTCTGAGGAGTGTGCAAGGTGCTCAGGTAAGACTTCTTATAACTGACAGGAATCATGTGTAACACGGAACAACAACGTTCCTGCCTCAGTAGCCTGTACTACATAGGTATGCCAGGTGTCTATTACTGAGGCAAACCGCAAAATAAAAACATTCCAAACTTCCCCTGGCTTTTCTTTGGCTGAAAAATCACACCACCACTCCTTTCCAGTCTTTAGCTATATGAATCTGTTAATAACTCTGAAGACCCATCAGTGGTTTGGGTGGATATCGGTATTCTTGTCCACTAGGGCTTCCTTTATTATATTGGCAAAAGTATTTCACAACAACCTCTTTGGCAAGAATTGGTAACTATATCTCGAGTTATAAAGCAATAAAAGAGCATCGGGGACACACTGTATCTGAATTACATCGCTCTAGGCAGAATTTAGGAGAGCTTCACTCAATTTCATTCATCAGTGTGGTGACACAGGTACACTCGAGCACAAAATGCACAGAAAGTGGTCGTTACACAGAGACCAGTTCCTTTTCTTTTCTTTCAAAGCCTATTGTATGAAGCGGAAGAAGCAAAGGGGGAGAAAAAAAGAAAGGAAAACTAAGTGGGTTACTCCTAGCACAAGTCAACCATTGTTTTTAATAAAACACAATTTTTCCTCTGTCTTCACTCTCCTTTAAAAGTATATATAGCAAGCTACAATGGTTTAAATGCTTTCAAACAGTGGTTGCTTAATAGAACAAGGGTAAAAAACAAACAGAAATTAAACACGAACTATGGCAGAGGAGCTGTTTAAAACATTTGAAGTTTCAGTACGACTAGTTCTGGAAGCCCGCTGTGAGCTGGGCTTGATGGGCATCATTCACTGTCCTGGCACGCACTACTCGGAGCGGGGAAAGCAAGGCAGTGCTTACCTGCTTCAGACAGGTCTCTGAGGGAGCTGCTCAGTGCGCTCCTCTTCAGGCCCTCCCCAGTAGCATAGCTGTCATCCAGGCAAGCTCTGTTCAGTGTCCCGTTGCCAGAATCTTTTTTCAGGCTGGAGCACTGCGACATGCTTGGACGTACCACACCCTTCTGTTTTTCTAGCTCAGCTGAAACAAAGAATAATTTTGCAATTCATATTTACGGGTTACAATGAAGGGCATGGTAACATCACAATTTCTATGGGTGACCACGTGTTATGGTGAGTAACAGCTAAGAGTTTGTTTTGGCACTGTTAAATGACAGAGAGAAGCTTCACCCCTGCACTAAGAGCTTTATATTGCAACACAGAGGATCAAAAGTTATTCCTCTTCTGGAAAAACAGAATATAAAATTCCATGTTTAGATACTCTTGTAAATTCCAGCAAAATCCATCAATTTGTCCTATGGCTGCCTAATTGAAAGAATACACCAATATTGACATGGAAATGAAGAAAAATTCAATGAAACTTATTTGAAGGGCTATCACTGAGAACTTCAGAGTGATGTAAAGCTCTTACTGTAATTTATACTACAAATTACAAATCCAGCTCTCCTCTGTCCATCGCTTTTTGTAGTTTGTCCAGGCTAAATTGCCACTGCAGTAAATAATAGCCAGTGAACTCAGCTGCGGCTCAAGGTACCATTGGGTTTTTCCTCTTTTGACAATCGAGGGCATGGAAAAAAAACCCACATTATTTTGACCTTTTAAAGATTTCTAATGGGCTATACACACATCCAAGATTTTCTTATTTTGATTAGCTTGAAAATGTTCTATTTTATGTACCTTTGTACTTACACTCTATTCTGTGCTTTTCCATTTCTTGAACCTCTGCAATTGACTCCCTCAAATCATCTGTAAACTTCTTCCTGTCCTGAGGATTTGGTGCATTGAAATTTATTAGTACTTTGATATCTGCTCCTGGAACAGCTGATGTGAGCCGAATACCATTGGGATAATCTGGAAGAGAGAGCCAAGAAAAACTAAGCTCTGGTTATTCCAATTTTTTTTCTTTTTATAAGAACATCTCCCCTCCCCCCCAACTGAATGCTTTTTTACTAATGTTACCATAGAGGAGACAAAGTCTAAAACCTTTAAGGTACAAGGTACAATATAAAAGAAAAATCCCAGGGACCTAAAAAAAAAGGCGGGGAGGAGGGGGCATAATTTTTGATTCATGCAACAGATCCCATTACGTACCTTAGTTGTGACCACAGTTTTGATGACTAAAGAACCATAAACTGGTTTGGGTTGGAAGGGACCTTCAAGATCATCTAGTTCCAACCCCTTCCATGGGCAGCAACACCTCCCACTAGACCAGGTTGCACAAGGAACCTCAAGTGATCTCACCTCAAGTACACCTCAAGTACTAGAAACTGCCTTACACTTTTAACTTGACATTTGGAGGAAGAAAACACTGGCATGTACAGCTTCTGCGATTTACTATTAAGTTTTGTTCCCTGGACATCCTACTTACTTTTTGGGTTTTTTTGGGGGGAGGGGGGGGTGTGTGGTTAACTCCAGCCTGTCTTTTGGTCTTGAAGTGCTGGGGCCTGGGCTGTGGGCCCCGAGTTGGAGTTGGCCTATGGATGAGTCACGACCCAGCAGTATGTCTTGTTCCCCAAGTGGTTTCAGGCCCCACAGACAGAACCTGGCCCACCTGTGTGAGGCTTCGCCTTCCCGCAAGTGATCATGGTTGGGGTGGTGGGTGAGACTAGAGCTGTATCAACCAGGAACTGACCAGTTTTAGAGAGGCAACAAGAAGCTGATCAGTTTGAAGAGAGTTTCCTGAGGAAGAGAGTTCCTGTTGGGGACAGCTTGCTGAGTTCTCTCTCTCAGAGAAGGGAAAGTTTATGTTCCCCCTTGGCTGATTTGAGATGAAGAGCAAACAGATGAAGAATAAAAGATGAAGTTATGCTGAGGGAATGTTGTTGAGTTTGGTGTTGGCCTGAGGAAGAAGACAGCTAGCAGCACGGGCCTATACTATGGACATCATCACAATAAAAGGCAGATTTTTTAGCAAACTATCTTTGTCTCTTTTCTAGCTGCACACCTGGGAACACAGATTTTAACAGCGGATCAAAAATACCTCCTGGTTGAGAAAGCAGGTTCATTTGCAGAAAGAGAGCTCATAGTGAAGATATGTCCTGCTTAGAAAACAGTCAGCCTTTGCTTGAAGCACAGAGCTGTAGAAACCCAGGATCAGAAAAACTCAAAAGCGTGCATTCGAATTCACAGTTTTCTTTCACCCACCTGCCTGACCCCATTGGTTTGATAAAGCTCTCAAATATTTACTTAAGTATTCAACCTGAAGTTCAAGTGCTGCCATGTATTAGAAACTCATGCCTCAAGAACCAGCAGATGATGTAAAGTGCTCTCTTCCCTCAGAGCCAGTAGGTTTCAACAAGACTTAAAATACTGAGAAAAAAGTGCAAATGCTACACTTTTTTAGAAGGATATTGCAACTTCCAAATCAGAGTCACAACTAAAGGTGAAGCAAGGCCTTTTACCACCCTCTGGTGAGAAATGGTGCCAACCACTGCAAGCCTCAAAGAGTACAGAGGGGAAGAAAGGAACAAGAATTTGGGGCTTCTGCCAGGGCCTGATATCAACATCTTGCACAGATAGGATCTTCTCAGTGCTTATTAATAGCTAAAGGGCAAAGGGCAAGACAATGGGTCCAGAGTTTTGTCAGTGGTGCCCAGCAACAGAACAAGGGACAACAGGCACAAACTGGAACCTAGAAGATTCCATCTAAACATGAGGAAAAAATTACTTTCCTGTGAGGGAAACAGAGCCTGGTCCAGGCTGTCCAGAGAGGTTCACAGAAGGGACCTTGAAAGATCATCTAGTCCAATCCCCCTACTGGAGCAGGATCACCTAAACCAAGTTGCACAGGAACACGTCCAGGTGGGTTTTAAACATCTCCAGAGAAGGAGACTCCACAACCTCCCTGGGCAGCCTGTTCCAGTGCTCTGTCACCCTCACCGTGAAGAAGTTTCTTCTCATATTTATGTGGAACCTCCTATGTTCCAGCTTACACCCATTGCCCCTTGTCCTGTCATTGGTTGTCACTGAGAAGAGCCTGGCTCTGTCCTCCTGACACTCTCCTTTAATATATTTATAAACATTACTAAGGTCACCCCTCAGTCTCCTTTTTTCCAAGCTAAAGAGACCCAGCTCCCTCAGCCTTTCCTCA
>VYZX01028832.1:0-29950 GCA_013401335.1 Brachypteracias leptosomus | reverse complement strand
AGACAGAGGCAAAGAAGGCATTCAGTAACTCTGCCTTCTCTGTATCCTCTGTCACCAGGTCACCCGCCTCATTCAACAGTGGGTCTACATTGCCTCTAGTGTTAGTTTTATCTGCAATGTATTTGAAGAAGCCCTTTCTGTTGTCCTTGATGTCTCTTGCAAGGTTGAATTCCAAGGAGTCCTTGGCTTTCCTAGTTGCGTCCTTACATCCTCTGACTAGAGTCTTATAATCATCCCAAGTGGCCATCCCCTCCTTCCATGAGCTATAGACCTTCTTCTTCCTCTTGAGTTTGCCCAGCAGTTCCCTGTTTAACCACGCAGGTCTTCTGGCTCCCTTTCTTGACTTCCTACGTAATGGGATGCTCTGATCTTGTGCTTGGAAGAAGTGGTCCTTGAATTTTAACTAACTATCTTGGGCCCCTTTACCTTCTAGTACCCTGTCCCATTGGACTTCCCTTAGCAATTGTTCCCCTAGCAAAAAGGTTGTGGAGTCTTTCCCTGTAGAGATTCCAAACCATTCTGGACATGATCCTGGGCAACATGCTCTGGGTGTCCATGATTTAGCAGATGATCTCCAGAGGTCCCTTCCAATCCTCACCATTCTGTGACTCTGTGATAGCTGATCTGCTTCTCCTCACCACATGACAATGGCATCTACCTTCAGTCAAGTAAGATAGCTGCTGTCATTCAGAATGCAGCCACAAGTCTGGTGCTAGGCAAGCTAATGGGTGGAGAGTATGGTATGACACCATGGACTGTTTGAACACTGACAGTGGATATACAGCAAACAGTACTAGAGAGCGCGGCGCTTGAGGAAAACATAAAAAAATAAAAAGTTATGAAACCAAACAAAGAAATTTGATAACCCCAAAGTCTCATGACCTACCTTCTCATATGAGCAAAAAATGGATTTCCACTTACTAAAAAAACAAAAATAGCTTATGACCAGCAATACTTCTCTACATCACATTGATTAAGCATCAGGAAACACATAAGTATTTATTGGTTTCGGATACACTCTTTCTGAGGTGATCTGCTCACTCTTTACATTTTGTCAGTGACTTTGATTGAAATAGGCCCTTCCCTTAGGGATTATTTATTTACTAGACACATAAGACATCATTTTCCCTTTTGGAGCTCATCCACCCCTCAATGTAATCGGCTTCTAGCATCAATGCCAATCATGGTGTTCAACCTCTCTGGCAGCCCAACCAATATTTTTCTTGCTTCTGCTTTAGGGACACTAAATTTCATTCACTTGAAAGCCGCTGATTCTGACAGCTGCTACTCACAGATTTACTGGATGGCTCTGGCCAAAATACCCCGAAGGTGGCTGGGGACAGGGGGAACCAAGAATACGAATGGTACAAACCAGAGGGGAAGAATCCTTCTCTTTCCTAGCTGGAGAATTCTGCATTCCACCTAACAGGCACCAATATTAGGAGTATAACCCACTCACTGATTCACTGTAGTGAATTCAGCCCAGGAGCCCAACTACTACTACTGAAGTGTCTCAGTTAAAATGCCTCCAGTTCACTGGGAAGAATCCAACCTTTACTCCTAGTTTCACTATAGATATTTTTAGGTTTACTTGAATAAAGTGTTTCTATTTAGCATGCCAATGAGATTTTTTTTTTAATTATTTAACTTGACATCAGAGGAATTATATGATCTTCTATTTTTAGTAGAATACAGGATAGATATATTTGGCCTTCCTGTCTAAAACCAAATTTTATATCATATAACATACATAGAGAGAAGGAATGTGTAGGCATGTAAATAAAACACAGACTACATCACTGCTATCAGCTCTACAAAACCTTCCCTTTTGAAATCTCCAGATGCTTTGATTCAGTTACAGTGACTTCTTTTGAGTGAGATGAGCACATTCTCAAGGACACATGAAAACTAAAAGCCTCCACAAGAGAAACTACTGCATGTCATACTGAAAAGTATTCAATTTATCATGAAGTTCAAGGTTTGGTTTACAAACTATGAAGTCAGGTCAAGTAGACTGTCTTACTATGTAACATACAGACAACTGTGCTCTGATATGTTTTACTACTGATGCTGTTCCTGGGCTTAAAGTCAGGACATGGGCAAACTGGTTTTTTGTCAGGTCTTTGTCTGCTAGGACTAAGCCTGACAAGCATTAGAGGTAAACAAGAATGCTGGATTGATGCAGACTATAACTGACATAAACAAAAGGTGTCAGAAAATACAAACCTTACCCCAGACTCTTTGCTTTGTATTTATATTTGAATGAGTATACATGACCTAGGCACAAAGTTAACATATACATCAGGAAAAGAAGTTAAATAGTACTTTGAATGACATGTCATTATTACAGAATCAGAGCATGGTGGTGGTTGGAAGGGACCTCTGGAGATCATCTCATCCCACCCCCCTGCTCCACCAGGGTCACCCAGAGCAGGTTGACAAGGATCATGTCCAGGAGGGTTTTGAATCTCTCCAGAGGAGACTCCACAAACTCTCTGTGCAGCCTGGACCAGGCTCTGGCACCCTCACAGGAAAGAATTTTTTCCCCATGTTCAGGTGGAAACTCCTGGGTTCCAGTTTGTGCCTGTTGTCCCTTGTCCTGTTGCTGGCCACCACTGAGAAGGGTCTGGCCCCATCCTCTTGCCCCCTGCCCTTTAGCTATTGATCAGCATGGATCAGATGCCCTCTCAATCTTCTCTTCTCCAGCTAAACAGCCCCAGGGCTCTCAGCCTTTCTTTGTCACAGAGACGCTTCAGAGCCCTCAGCATCTTCGGAGCCTCCATTGAACCGGACACATTAGTCTGGATGTGGCCTCACCAGGCCACCATCAGAGTAGAGGGGGAAGAGAACCTTCCTCAACCTGCTGGACACACTCTTCTTCATGCACTCCAAGAGACCACTGGCCTTCCTGGCCACAAGAGCACACTGCTGGCTCATGGTGAATTTGTCCCCCAGCACTCCCGGGTCCTTCTCCGTGGAGCTGCTTTCCAGCAGGTCAACCCCTCACCTGTACTGGTGCAGGGGCTTATTCCTCCCCAGGTGCAGGACTCTACATTTGCCCTTGTTGAACTTCATGAGGTTCCCTCTCTGCCCAGCTCTCCAGCCTGTCCAGCTCTCACTGGATAGCAACGCAGCTCTGGTGTGTCAGCCACTCCTCCCAGTTTTGTATCATCAGCATACTGTCTGGGGATCCACTCTGTCCCTTCATCTGGGTCATTGATGAATATGTTGAACAAGACTGGACCCAGGACTGACCCCTGAAGAACACCAAGAGCTACAGGCCTCCAGGGAGACTCTGCGCTGCTGATCACAATGCTCTGAGCTCTATCAGCCGGTTCTCAATCCACCTCATGGTCCACACTTCCTAAGCTTCCCTGTGAGGATGTTATGGGAGACAGTGTCAAGTATAATAGTAATTATTTATAATCATGCATTCAGTTCGGGCTGACTCAGCAACAGATATATTTGTTTCTTTACAAACATTTTATTCTTTACAAGTGTTCACAAGCCACACATTTGACTAGATTTGGCTTCTGACTACAACAAAAAAAATCTAAACAGCAGTCTTGTTGTTTCTTTTGCTGACACTGTCTTGTTTTAAACTTTAGGGCTAAGTTAAATTCAGAGCAATTTTTTTCCTAAATTCAGAATCAAGTCTTGTTCATCTCTTTCACTCACACTATTTTTTATTTTATTTCATTTATAAATAAAACCTTAATCTAAAAAGAGCGGAAAGACTTACACTGGTTCTCAAAAAGAAGAACTTGCATTCCATAGAGGGAGAATGACTGCCGAAAACTGTATGTAACCGAGTTCTTCTTCTTTTGAAAAATCTTGGTCACCTGAAAGTTATCAAATACACAAAGTGAGGCATTCCTTTTACCACGTGTGTGTGTATAAATGTTCTTAGCAATTAGCATATAAGAAAATATTTTTGCCAAAAAAAGCTGTAATCTGCCAGAAAATATGAACTCATAACTTTTCCCCCTTTTCTTTCAATGCAACTGATGTATTTTGTGAAGAAACAAAGCTAGCTTGGAAGCATGGGTATCTCTTAACCAGGAGGTTTAATATTTTACCCAGATACAAAGCCTTTGTGTTCCCTCATCTCCAGAACCTACTTCTTGAAATTCCAGAAATAAAAAAACCCTGCATCCTTATTGTGCACTGTACCTGCTAGCAACAATGTAAATATGTTTAAATTATCCTTTTTCAAAAACTTAGCTGCTACCACACTTCCCTTCACGCTTCTTTCTTACATCCTGACTACAGGCAGAACACACCTATGCATCTCTCCACATAAGTTGAATTCTTGGCCCTTACGCTCGTGTGCTGTGGCCTTCCAAACCTGCTTCACTTATGTGCCCCTTCAAACTCCATCTTGTAGCACTTCACCCAGCCATGCCCTGTTTTCCTGATGATTTCTAGCAGCATCTGTCTCAATAAAAGCTCTGAGGCTCTGGAAAACTTTACTTTTGCTACAATAGAAGTAACATTGTACTGTTTACTGTCAATGTTGGGGTTCTGAAGTGTGAATGCAGCCACTCTTTATAACCAAGAGGTTTATTTTTACTAGTTCTTTCTAATTTTAACTTTTGGTGATGACATTTTATGAGAACTGGCAAATTTGGTCTATATTACTCCCCAAAGAGTTTGATAAAAGTACTGACATTTGAGTAAGCAACAAAAAACGTCAGAAAACTTGCAACAATCATCCATCATATTATAGCCAAGCAAGCTCACCTTTGCAACTAGGAGTTTATACTCATAATCAAAATTATTATTTTTTCATTTCTTTACTTCCTGATTTTAAGGTCTGAAGGTATGTAAAAATGACACACAATGAAATTGTGTACCCAAAGAATGCCTTTTTCATAATAAAACGTGAAATATTTAGTTCCCAGATAACAGCCAAACAAATTCCAAATAGAATGCAACAAATTTTCCTGGTTTTAAAAGTAAATCAACCAAATAATTCCAAGCTGTTACTAGTTTTGTATGTCTGTTTTTCAGAAGCGCACAATAAAAGTAAAGTCAACTGTAACATTTATTTCCACATATCCCATTCCCCTTTCAATGAATAAACATATCGGGTTCATAAGAACACCTGGGAAATACAAAGTAGTGTGTAATTTTGGTTTTCCACAAGAACCCTTAATTCATTATTCCAGGAATGAAGAAGGTTCTCTTTTAGCCAGTAGGGAAATGGGTAAACTGGAGGCAATTTTCGTTCTTTATAGTAAAAGCTATTGCATCAAAGTCCTTTCTTACAACAGAGTGTAGTAATCAATAAAAGGTTTCAGTTTAAAAGCAAATTCTATAGAATGAAGAAAATTAAGAAAATTTAAATCTTAATCATCCCAAGACTTAATTGCCACTGCCATGGAGATAGGCATTTCTGAATACCTCACTAGAAGTCTATCCATCTGAAGATACATACCACGAGAAGATCATTAAATAAAAATATTTCTCGCTGGTGCAATCCAAGCTTCTGAGGTTTATTTGGATCTGGAACTTCAAACAGCCTACAGTAGCAAACAAGCCTCCGGTGGGGTAGAGAGAGGACCTATGATAATAAAGAAGTTCAGGGTTAAAAGAGCAATATTTAGCTAAGAAAGAGCATCTTTCATATCCAGAGTCTTTTTTTGAGTACTTGAATTTTTTACCTCTAAGCCCATTAGATGTTTTCATCAACGGTCCAACAACAGAAAAATAAAGATTTATATGCCACAAATTTGCACGACATTCAAACTTCATTAAGGTTCTTAAATAAAATACTCTCTAACAGCTTGCATCCCTGTATATGGACGCCAGGGAAAGTTTTACTGGGGACAGAGTTTTACTTTGTGAAACAATAAAACCTTGAAAGAACTTAAGGTTAATCAATTTGGAGCTTAAGGCAAAGGATACTTACTGTTTGCTTTCCTCAGCATTTTTACATATCTTTATTAGAAGAAAGGATGCAAGGCAACTTTAGTTTTTGTGAGACGAATACACTGATGTTGTAGATTACTTTGTGTCAGCTGCTGAGTTAATTCAATTTGTTCATTCCCCTATACCAAGGAAATGGTGATATCAGGAAAAAATAAATGTATTTTCTGATGTTGGCAAGAAAACCAAGAATAATTTTCCATTTTCTTATTTGAAATATCTGCTGAAGCTATTGCCAAAGCTGCTGTTTTCAATCTAGTGAGACTTAATTTCTTTCAAACGCAAATGCTGATATTTTGTCAGCAATATTAAAAAAAAAAATCCTTTAGACTTCAAAAATTTGAAGTAGACAACACTCTTTGGTAACTAGACCATTTATATTTTATATTTCTTTATAATTCATGACTCTTCGAGGAGATTTACTAGGCAAACAACAAAGACTGTTAACGTGTTTTTTTCCTTTACATGAGTGAGGGAGCAGGGGGGAGAAATAAAAAAAGAGGAGGAAACAGAGTTTGGGATTCACTGTTTGCCCTTGTTCCTGGTTGGTTATCAAGTCATTTGGTGAGATTTCAGTTTTTCTCTGAAATCCAATGCTAATAGCACTTAGGAATAGGAAGCTAGCTGCGCATGATTTTGATTGTTTACACAAAAAAGAAAGAAATAGAGGACTGAAAAAACAAATGAAATTTTAAAGTTCTTTCTTTTAGTTATTCTGAGCAAAGATACTAATGCACAGTGCAGTTATAACTGAGGGAAAAAAAAAGTCATTAGGATCAAATTTGTGTAAGTTAATAACGTTTCAGAGCACTACGTGCACTACTCTGCTATGATGTGTTTTTTTTTTTTCAAAACTACCAGCTACAATGTCATCGCGAAATTAAAGTAAACGGGACGCTGCCTTAGAGGACTAGTTGTAGGATCATAATTGTATATGCCTATATCTTAAATCTGGAATCAATATTTTCCATGTTCATCTACCTTTCAGAAGAGAACTGTTAAATTAACTGGCAACATTTTTATCCTTCTCTGGGGGAGATCCCAAACCCACCTGGACATCATCCTGGGCAACCTGCTCTGGGTGACCCTGCTTTCGCAAGGAGGCTGGACGTGGTGACCCCCAGAGGTCCCTTCCAGCCCCCACCGTGCTGGGATTCGGTGATTCTGTGATCTTTGAAGAGTATTGTTCAACCAGGGCCCAGGTGGAAAGGTGAGGCACCAACTTTTATTCTTTACTGTCTGTCTAATTTCTACAGTGATAATAGCATCTGAAATGCATAAAGAGCGTACTAAAAAAAGGTCTTGAAAACTCTTGGCAATAAATTAACTAGTCTCTCCGGGAAATATATTTTTAAGAAAATCTATATGCTTTGTAGAGTTACTACTCCAACACAATAGGAGTTTTGCTTGAAAGAAACCCAAACTTTTTTAAAAAGCTAAAATGTAACAGAATACATTATTATCAGTTTAAGAAGAAACTACCAGTTAAAACTACTATAACTTTGAAGGAGTATGAGAGAAATACGTACACAACCAAGTCCATGATGCAGAGATCCAATCTACAGCAGAAAGACATATACAAGTTCATTAAACTTCAGAGAAACACAGTACTGTATGATAGCAAGTAAATACATCACAGTCTTACTATGACTAAATGCCTATAAAGTAAAAACAAATATTTCTATCAATAAAGACTGTTGGCTGTTTCCTAAATTTTCTTTCACACAGTTAAAAAGTCTCTCAGCAGAAGAATTCTTGAACTTAGGACTCCATGGAGGGCATTGTTTTCTTAATGCCGTTTAATTTACAAGGCCAGGATTAGTTTTATGACTTGAATTGCCACGTGTCTGAACAAAAAAAGAACAAGGAAAAAAAAGGTCTCTTACAGAAGCTTATATATAAACCTAAATCCCCAAACAATCATGGAAAATAAGTTTTGTATGAAACCATAAGTGACTGTCAAATAGTGACTTTAGAATATTAATTTCCCTTCTGCTCCAGAACACATAAAAGCTTCTCTTAAGAAAATTTTGCTTTCTCTCCTCTTTGCTTCTTCCTCAGTATTTCCTTCCTGGTAAACAGAAGGAAATGGGATTTTCTTGTTTTGGTGGTCCCTCCCTCCCTTTCCAGGCTTGTCTGAGAAGAGATTATTATTCAAAGCTCTTTAAGAGTAATAGGAAGAATCTTAAGAATCATGCTCTTTTTCTTAACAAAAAATTCCCCAACCCATCCATCCCCACGTCAGTAAAGTTCTCCAGAGCTTATAAAAAACTGATGTAAGACTTCAAAACATGCAAGTCTAGTCTAGGCTTTGTTCTGGGCTGCTGTTGTGACTATTAACATACAGATTTTCCAAAGATGACTCTAGGATTGAATTTAGGAAGGCTGAGTATCCATTATCCCACTCCACATAAGATACAACCGTTAGCATGTAAAACATGGGTCTGAATACGTCTGTGTTCACTCAGCTCCTAAAACAAAGGGAAAAAATACTGTGGCCTTCCTTTTCTCTCTCCTTTTCCAACAGATGCTTTGAAGATCAGTTTATATAGCAAAGTATATCAGGATTTCTCCCACAAGAAAGCAAGAGGTATCTCTGAATGATCAAACCCAGCACTATAGCTCCTGGGACATGATTTCCAGAGAAGTTCTGAGACAAAATGACACACTCTCCCCTTATGAATCCCACTTCACAGAGGTAGCTGCAAAGCTGAGAAAGACACTGATGTGAGCATAAATTCTCCATTACTCTTGTGAATTATGGAGTCATAACTGATAGCATAAATGTTGAAATACAATTCTCTACAATATTGCTTCAACAACACACTTCAATCCTCTTGAAACAAACATGAGAACTGTCTAATATGCAAACGTTTCAGCCCGATTTCAGAATTGTAAAGCTTCACATAAAGAGTTTAAGACTTATAACATCATCACTCATAAATACCAGACTGCAACAACAAAGTTAATCTGCACTGTGGATGCTCCAAAATGAAAATCAATCTTATAGCAAATTATTCTTCTGACAGTTCCTGCCTTTTGCATTATCAACCAATTTATACTTCCAAGCATCACACCTCTGCATTGTTCTATGCTGCATGTTGCCCTATGTCTCCTTAGTGACCAACAGGCAGAGCACAGTGAACTTACCGGTTTCTTTCCTACTATGAGTTTTTCAACCTTCTGGACTTGGGATACATGATCCTCATTTGTCTTCAGTTCCCGTTTGCGGATTCGCTCATAGATCCCAATCAGCATTTCTCGAGGGATATCTTCACCATCATCCACACCTGCAGAAGCCAACAGTTTCTATTATCAGTCTGGCTCTGAGTGATGCGGCTGACACATACTGGGATTTGTCAACCAGGAGAGGACAGAAACCTGGGCAAATTGTTGTTTCCTCTGCTAACAGAAACACCAGTACTGCTTTAGACTGCTGATGTCCTTGCTTCTGCTGGTTTGGTGTACAGCTGCTAGGACTCTGTTAGCCAACGTTTCCTGTTCTGTTCTTATGTCTGCCTTACCAAACAGCAGCAGATACATTACTCATTACTGAAGCACTGACTTCTGTCCAAAAGCTTCCTGTCCCCAATACACTGATGGATATTACACAGGCTTGGGGTTTTGTTTTAAAGCTCCAATTTAAAACTAAGACATAAAAAGGCTAATTTCCTATGTAAAATCTTTTTTTTCTTTTTCTTTTAAGTTTTCTCTGTTTGGTATCAAAGCTCAAATGAGTTAAATGACTCTTTAGACACTAAAATCTCCATAGCACTTCCTCCTAGGAGTATGCCACTGGGGGGAAACAGAACCATCATTTCATTTTGCCACTGCCCCAGTATTCATAGAATGGTTTGGGTTGGAAAGGACCTTTAAGATTATCTAGTTCCAACCTTCCTGCCACGGGCGGGGACGCCTCCCATTAGACCAGGTTGCTCAAAGCTCCATCCAACCTGGTCTTGAACACCTCCAGGGATGGAGCATCCACAACTTCCCTGGGCAACGTTTGCCAGTGTCTCACCATTCTCAGAGTGAAAAAGTTCTTCCTAATTTCTAATCTAAATCTCCTGTCTTCCAGTTTGAGCCCATTATCTCTTGTCCTTTCACTACAAGCCGTTGTAAAAGGTCCCTCCTCAGCTTTCTGGTAGGCCCCCTTTAAGTACTGGAAAGTTGTAATAATAAGGTCTTCTTGGAACCTTCTCTTCTCCAGGTTGAACAACCTCAACTCTCTCAACCTGTCCTATTACTCAACACTGTTCATAAACCTCTCACTGTTCATGAGAACCTTATGAGCACCCAGTCAAATTAATTTAGTCAATATTTCCTGTATGATTTCAAAACCAATTTCCTCTGGAAAAACAAATCAACAAAACAGCCCAGTCACAGTGTTATTGTTTAGCACTGTGTGATTATCACTGGCACGTCAGGATTCTAACAAATGCCACCATGTCTTGAATGCTCGATCCTGAATTTTTAATAGCAGTGGAAGGAGCTCAATTTCATTAAGGGACTTAAAGCTGGATTTCTGGGGGACAGGGAGCTGCATGTTTATTTTTTAAACAGGTTTTAAAGCAATAACCTCTTATCTCCCATTCAGAAGCCAATATTTTGTCACCATTCAGAGAGAATGTACTATATTTAATAGAAAAAATATAACTCTAGTATTATGCTATGAGATGAATATCAGGCCTTTTTTAATCTTTGTGGACTTTACAATAAAATCTCTACACTAAGTTTTGCTAAGCTAAACCATCTGTTTAGTGTAGATCGTTCATCGCTGTCTTATATAAAACTAAGGCAATAAATAAGACTTTCATTTTCAAGATCTTAAATTCCAGAACACCACAAGTATTTTGTTTCTTCCTAGGACTAAAGTGAAAGTACCACACACATACATGAATATGAACTGCCATGCATTTAAGATGCGCCACTATATTTCTACACATTAAGCAGCTCGATTCTGTCTTTCTGCCATTCAGCCCACTTTTAGGTCTCACTGAGAAAATGGCTGTTAAACATCACTCCAGTGCTGGCTGGTGCCTGAAGTATGGACTGATTCTGCTGCCATGCTGCTACATCCATTATTGTTAAAAGAAGAGAGACTCTGCACTAAGCATGCTTATCCTGTGTAAAAGCAGGGGGAGGAGGAGGAGAGGGTTGCAGTGACTCAGCAGGCAATTCTCCTGGCTTTTGCACAAACATACAGTAATGGAACTACAATAAAAGCTGCTTTTCCCCTATGGGCATAAACTGTCTTAAAAGAAAAAAGGGCTAGGGACTTCAGCCTCATTTTATTCCTCTAATATCTGAGCGTCCTTCTGTGATAAAAGGTAAATGCTGCCTGACCTCTTCTTCCTTGAGTGCCCAAGAACAACAGGAGGTACCACCTCCCTCCCCATGTAGGACCTTCCTCCCTAGCTCTACAGTGACTGCTTTCTGCCACGCAGAGCTGAGCTGAGACTTCATAAAAACCTGTTCTTTTGCCCCAGAAAGGACCAAGACAGAAAGATCTGAGATACAGATTTGAAAAAATACCTGTATTTTTTTGGCAACCTAATTGCAGGCTTAGGTGTGCCATAACCTGGGAAATAATTTCTTGATCAGCAAATATACCGAGGAAGAAACCAAAATGAAATTTTAGTGCT
Source organism: Brachypteracias leptosomus (assembly GCA_013401335.1). Classification (NCBI taxonomy): domain Eukaryota; kingdom Metazoa; phylum Chordata; class Aves; order Coraciiformes; family Brachypteraciidae; genus Brachypteracias; species Brachypteracias leptosomus. The sequence goes on along the minus strand of VYZX01028832.1, from coordinate 18,374 downwards.
ATTTCCTATGTACTTTTCAGGAAGGTTTTGGAGTTCCCTACTGAGAATCTAAACCCCCAGTTTATTTCCAAAAGTCCTCACCATACCCTAGTGATTTGTGTTCCTTAATACTCATACACACACACATCCTGAGAAAATGCAGGTTTGCTATGGCAATACCTAACACATAAGTTTCTAGCAAAGTCATTAATCTGCATCTCTCAAGAACATGGAAAGCTGTTATGTTACTTTGGGTCCAAATTTGTAACAAAAACATAGAGATGATGGCTCCATCTCCTCTGCATGTCTACTTAATAAGAGTAATACATTTATGTTTTTGTAACTAGGGAGGGAAAGAAATGTTCTTTTAAATTAAGACTCTAAACCATGTAAGAGATCTTACTTAATTCTTTCAGAATAAGGATCTGATATCCCTTGTGATACATTGGTTGCTATGGAGAAATCACAAAGTGCAAACTATGAAGAGACCATCTCTATAGGAATTCATTAGCAAGCTTATGCTGCAGTGTAGTGGTGTGATTTACTGCCTAGAAATTACATTCCTCCTCTCAGGAATAGCCCACAACATGCAGGGACACTATATAGAGATTGATATCTCTCTAAACACACACATATAGATTCTTTGTAATGGGGTTTATTTACTTTCATTCAAGTGCATAGAAGTTGTTGTCTATGAGCTGCCCTTTGACTCTGTGAAGGGTGTAAGTGTGGCAAATTCCAATTATATTGAAAAAAAGAGGTACTGAAGAATTCGAAATACAAGATAATAGTCATTTTTCATCTACATTGAAAGAACTGGGAATAAAAGGACCTGACAATGCATCCACTCAAGACAGACATGATAAACATGACAAAATATACACTTCGTTCTGTTTTCACTATTCCAGAAATAACTAAAGCCTGTAAAGCTGACAGTAGTTTTACAAGTCAGATGAAATTAGAATCAAATGCCCCATACCTTATCTTCTTCCCAGAAGATACATGGGATCCCTCCAATGACAGTTACAGGGCAAAGCTTTCACAACCACCACCATTAGCATTTACTTACCCCTTAGATTCTTGACAAAATCTTCGAGCTTCATTTTGCGCTCTGGTTTCACATTTGGGCTGTACATATCTGTGTTTAGCAGTATGATGGCAAAGGCTAGGATGAAGATGGTATCAGGGTTTCTAAACTGTCTTACAACACCTGGATTGCAGATACAGTAGCGCTGGCTGTAAAGAAGCAAGAGCGGAAGCTGTCAGGGCTATGAATTACTATTTGAATTCCACCAAATAAACCAACTGCTGCTACATTCCTGAGGTTGAGCAAGTGATTATTTGCATTCCATAGATATATGTAGTTTTCCATCCACATATTTTCATAAGCCAATCCTAGAACATGAAAGGCTTTTGTTTTCTACAGCCACTGTAACTGTACTTCTTAGTACAGATGCTGAGCTACAATAACTTCAGTATTTCATTTCGTTTTTCAGTGACTGACACTGGGTGAGAACACTGCATAGATTTTAGCTTACTGCCACATGATGATTTACACCTCATCCTGTCCTGAAGAAAGTGTGTGTTAGTATTAATAAGTTAATGCTCTTTATTCCACTACCATTAAAATGCTTGATGAAAGGTTCAGAGCATATATACTCTAAAATGTAAATGGTCTTATAATTACACTCATACAAATTATTATATGAAATTATTAGAGACATTAAAAAAATCCTGAATTTCTTTTCAACTGATGACAGAAAGAACTTTTAATTGATAAACCTTGCCACGTTAATACAAATGACACACATGAACAGCAACAGCAAATAAAACTTATTTCATACTTAGCAAGCCCATCACAAATGATATGCTGTATTTGAAACTGTATGTAGCTCATGCGGACGCTGCAAATAAGCAGGGAAATAACTTGGATATACTCAACTTCCCCAGTTCTTCAGTTTGACCATTAGACAACGGCAGGTTTCTGGTGACAGAATAATTCATCATACCTAAAAGCTTCAATGAGCCGTTCTACTTTCTGGGCTTCTCCTTGAACACGTATGTGAGCTTGAAATTTCCTGAGTGCTTCATCCAGTTCCATTGTTGAGAAGTCCATCTCATCCACAACGCAGCTAAGATAAAAACATAGTGCCGCTGGGCCTTTAATTTCTAACAACACAATATCACAGATAAAACTTTGAGACCAAATGAACCTTTCTATTTTCCATCTCTTATAGAGATTCATGGAGTCTTCTGACACATTCTGCAGCAATTGCAATGATAGTTGGTAAGCTATGAAGGAAGGACTGCAAATAACAGATAACTGAGAACGTGTATGGGGAAGCAGGCCCAGTTTTTTTTAACAGAAGAGCTGCTGGAAGAACAGGTCTGACCAGTGTAAGTGACATACTATCACCAAAAATAATTACTGGCTTTGTGCTTTCAGGTCAATCAATTATTACAATGCCTACAATAATAACAAATATATTGTTCAAAATATCAAATCTCCAACAGCCTGCAGCAAGCACAATAATCTGCCCTGTGTCCAGGAATGTTCTTACAGAAAAAAAAATTTAGTCTTGTTTGGATACTCTCTTACTACTCCTGCAATTCTCCTCTCCCTATAATTCAGCATGTCTCTCCATTAACATTTCTGCCAAAATAATCATTTCCTTGCTCTGAAAATACAGCGCTGACCGAAAGTAAAAGAAGAACTGGTTTTAATATGCTCAACAATGTGAACTATGATTTTTCTAACGTTTTGTTTATAAAACCAGAAGCTTAAAAATTTCCTTTCTTTAAACTTAGCTTTTAGTTTTTAAATAACGAGACATGAATCACTGCAGTAACAGCACTGTAGCACAGAATCCATGGAAAGAAAGATAAATCTAGCTTTCAAAGCCTTTTCTTAAAAGTATAGCTATGCAATTGTGTATCAGAGTAGCTCACACTACCCTTCTGGTAACAGAGTAATACCAAAGCAATTTATTCACTTTGCCTTGAATATTTTTCCTCCTATGCAGAAGTGCAAGAAAACAAACCAACTGCCTTGCCATTTCTCATGCCCTTTCCAATCCACACCTAAAAACCTATTATCGGTTCTATGCTGATGTTCACAGTGTTCCCACCTACTGTAAATTCTGTAACACTTTCAAAAGCTCTCTTCTCCTTCAAAGGTGCAAAGCACACATCCAGATAAGCTGGAGGCCAAATGAAGTAATTAGAGCAATTAAGGACCTTGCTGGCCCACAACATAATGTGGAAGGGTCTTAATGTTTTATATGAACTATGGAGATAGCCAATATTGACCTCCATGGTCAATATTCTTAACTGGAACCAGTACTTTTCTGGTACATGCGGTGCTGAAGGACATGGTTTAATGGTGACCTGGCAGTGCTGGGTTAATGGTTGGACTCAATCTTAAAGGTCTCTTCCAACCAAAACCATTCTATGATTCTATGATTTGCTGGGTCAGCACAGCTACAACTGCCTTGGTTCTCTACTGTACAAATTGCCACCATACTACACACTTACGTGCAAGAGTACAGGCCTGAAATGATGGGGTTCCATACAGAGCAACAGGATGTCATGCTTCCCTCTCACTTTTACCAGCATTCTTTATGATGGTTTTATTTTTATTTTTTTTTAATTGACTGTACTTTTGTTTTCCAATGCAAAGTGAAGACACTATAGAAGGTCAGATCCTCAGCTACATCTCTATTACACCAAGCATTCCTGGGTGTGGCAGAGAGAGGAAGCTGAGGCTTGCTGCACAACAGCAGTGCTTTGGGAAGCATCTCATGTGCCTCAAATGTTGACCAGGGCAACAAACATCAGCACCAGTTATGCCAGCCCCATGCTACCCAAGCAATGCCTTTACAGCTGGGCTACCACTGGGTAGCATGTACAGAAGTCCCAAGGATGCAGCTCTTGGTCAAAAATTTAGGCTACTCTCTTGATTATTTTCTAAACTTCAGCGAAAAGAAGGTTTCAAACAGTTGAAATCCTAATTTACCAGATCTGGGAAACTTGAACACAAATCAGAGGAAGTCACGTGAAATTAAATTGTGTAACAGAAAAAGGATTGTCCATTAAAATATCTTCTCTATGGAACAACCTGGGGTTATTATCCGTTTGACAACATCTACCTTCAATCTGTAAATGTGATATTTAAGATGAAATGCTATTCTGTTGTCTCTTTTAAAGAAAAAAATACCTTGTTCCAATTTGCAGGCAAGGTTCAGAACACTATCGAGAGAATGGCACCACTTACAGGGTGTTCCTTGCCCCAAAGTGTAGCTGAAACAGCTTATCTGAGAACAGATTAATTTCAATAAAAGGCCTGTTGGGGTGGTAGGTTGGTGGTTATGACCTTACTCTAACTATTCCCCTCATCACAAATAAAGCATTTAGTCTAGCAGAGATACCTCTCCACTTATCTATATTTCACTAGTCTGTTTGAGATGGTGAGGGCAAACGATTTGTTCAAAGCACAAAATGAATCATCTAAGACTATAAATCATCTCATCCTGGACTTGTACTGTTTTCTTTTTAAAAAAGCAGAAAATATTTGGAAAGTCTACACCCTAATCTGACTCATAATTGCAAATTCCAGATGATCATTACAAGTAGCTAATAGTGACTCATGCTGAGTAGGGACTGCATCAAAACCAAGCTGTATTCTGTTACTCAGTCTTGTAAGGCTGGCTGCTACACTTCACTGAAGGCTTTGGTACAGAGCCTCTTTCATTGCTTTCTGCTGGGTATGGTACTATACAAGGCACAGGAAGGAAAGAGAAGACCTCTGAAAAAAGAGGTCTATGGCGTATGACATTAGCTGTGCTGATACAGAGTTTGGGATTGTAATTTGAGCTACACAAGTTCTGACAGCACAATTGTAAGATTGGGATGACTGCAGGGAACGTGACTGACACCTTTGCAGTATGAAGCCACTGCGAGCAGACTATAAGAAACAGGCAAAGAAAATATGAGGTGTTGGCAGACACTTTGTATCATGATACCATAACCTTAAAATTTCTGTGATGTAGCAATATAATGGTATCAATATTATGTATCAATATTTGTCCTCAAGAAAGACTGCATCTATAGACCAATGTAAATTTCATAACAGCTGTTATTATACTCTGGTTAATAGCTGTGGTCAAAATTCTCCAACGTATTAATGTTTACAGGTCAGTATATCAGATATAAAAAAGGCTCCAGAAGAATGTGTGTGTTAAATGAACATCCTCTTAAAACAAAACACCTTCTTTTTTGGTCTACTCTGTACATATTTATGACCAAGCTGCTAAAAGTCTGATTTTCTGCTTTGAATTCCTTTGTTTTTTAAAACAGTTCTTTTTTATCTAATCTTTTGGTAAAGAGCAGTTTTGATAGATCTTGTCAGCATATGCCTGTACATGCTAAAATCCCTGTTTATCTAACATCTGAGCCATTTGGCTGCAGTAATAATTTTCATGTTCTGTTACTGATAAAGCCTTATGTTGCATATAATACTATTTTGTTTCAGTCAGTAAATTATTCGAGAGCCCAAGGAAAGAAAAAGACTTTGAAATACCATACTCTAACACCAATAAAATTAAAACATAAATTTAGAGTAAATGTAAGTGACTATGGGGAATATAAATCCTTGTAAGTATCCTGCTGAATCAATAATAAAAAGAATAACTTAGCTGGAAAGCAAATAAATAAATATTTGCTCATGTGCATGTTTTCTTTCTTAGAGTCTGTTTTCCCCTTGCTTCAGAACAAGACCCAGAGATACACATCAAACATTCAGAGGCTGTTACTACCTCTGGCTTGATGAACCCTCTTAGTTGAACATTAAACCACACTTACCTGCCCCCCCAATACTCACTCTAATACATCCCGGTTGAACTGTTTTTGACGATTTCCTAAAAATTCTCCAATCATCTGTCTGCTGAGACCTTTCCTTTGCAGGAGAAAGTGGGCAACACCAACCGGAGTGTCTGGCACAAACCCTCGCTCAATTAGGTACTGGACTCCTTTTTCAGGCTTTCTGAGGAGAAATGAAAATGCAAAATGATTAATTTTCTTCTCTTGGACCTGAAGGCAGCTGACTAGAATTTTACAACAAGTTTGTCAATTGCTTCAACGAACACATTACTAGTAAGGGCTAGTACAGTTTCAGGATACATGTAACCATCCCACAGAACACACTGCTCACTTTTAAGTAAGCTTTGAAACACATCTTTGTATGCATTACACATTTCCCTGCTCCATACCCCTTGCAAGGAGAAGCTTTAGGTGCAAGCAGCTTCAGGCATGAAAGTCAAAACACCTGTCAACACAAAAGACAAGCCCAACATCAGCTACTAAATGCTCCTGTTGCTGGGAGAGAGGCACCTTCCAGAAGCAGAACTCAAAAACAGCCAATGAAGAAATAAAGAACATCCCTGGCCTCCCACTCCCCTGCTGTCAGAAGTTAAACTTATTGAACGTTAAACATCTGAAGAGGTATAACTTGCAAGCTGAGAATATAAAAAATAAGGGGAAAAAAATAAAGTCAGTCATGCAAAAGAAGCAATTAGAAGTGGTGGAGCTCCCATCTCATTTAGATTTTTTTTTTTCCTTGTCCTTTAACATGCCCATTGCCTCAGATTTCCCTCCCTCAGACAAGCACCTTCATTGTTTCTGGAGTATTTTACATCCCTTTCTACATCACCTCCACATTTAGTTGTAATCACTTTCAGATTTCAAACAACGCAAGCCAAAGCTACTCATTTTAAGAAGCCTGTGTTGGGGAGCAGTGTTGGGGATGGAATTGATTTCTGGCAATACTGCTTAAAGAGAGGCAAATGCTGCCTAAATTTCAAAGTGATGTAAAATTCCCCTCACTGAACACATTGTGCACTGCATCTGCCAGCAGTGTGACACAACAGACAACCATGATTTCTTTTAAAGATATTAAAGAGATATCTTTACAGAACCAGTAATTCCAACATCATCTTTACTTTGAAAGGAATGACAATATGATGTCGACCTGTAAGAGAGAATGATTTGCAATATGCTGGATGAGCTGAAAGATATTTCCTTTAAGGCCAGCAAGATCAATTCCAAAGGACAAGGTGACCGTACTATTTTTATACAAGGTTGATTATACAACCATAACCCTTCCCTAGGGTTTTTAATTGCAAATAGCATTACTAAATACCATCACCATTCAGTTCTCTAACTTTTTTATATGACACTATTACATACTTAATGCCGTATTCAAAGTTAGGTATATCAGAGAAAAATATATAATTTAATATAAAGGGAGTCCTCAAATCTCAGTTTCTTGCATCAGGCTTTATGGCTCTTTTCATCTGAAATAAGATTACATCTGCTAAATACAATCTTGAAAGATTCATCTCCTTCATACTCCAAAAGCACCCTTTATCTTGTAAGTAATGTAACTGCTACATCCATATGCTTTTGAGTTGTAGTTCAGAATTCTTAATCTTTCTGAAATTAAGTTCACAATATCCAATAAAAACGGTAGTAGTTTTCTCCATCCCCCTTGTTAGTGAGCTACATTTGTCCATAACATTCAGAGCAATACAAATGCAGGAGCATTCCTCTGTAGCAATTGGCAAAACAGAAGACAAGCATCACCATCAAAAAGCACAACTTGATCCCAAGATCACCTTTACTTGAGATACAGAAAATGCTGGATTGTTATTTATTGTATGAAAGCACAACTTGAATTCTTGCCAACCCCATAAGCCTGAACATTTAAAATCATCACAAAGGTGGCATGTGATTTATGTTGCATCAATTCCTATAAAGTTGTACAATTTTACACCAGTGAGAGTCTGCTTTTTCTCACAAGCAGCTCTGCTTCTGGCTCAGCAATATGAAATCGCTTTGTTCAAATACACTTCAAACCAGGCTCCAAAGCAGTCTTCAAAATCCATTTAGCACTACACTGGAAGCCAAAAGCTCTTTTCCCACTGATACTTTCTTCCTGCTGAAGTGAAGCATCAGGAAGTTTTGCAGTCTAGGATTATTTGAAAGTAGTCCAGTTTGTTACAAGAATTGTCACATGGAAGCTCTGAACTTTAATAACATGAAAATAGTACCTGAAAACTCTGAATTGGAGGAATGAAGAGTCTCTGATGAAATATCTCTTTTTGATAAATCAAACTGTGGTAGCAGTGGCACAAGCTTCAGAATAACAAACCTGTAAGAGTCATTTCCACAGTGAAAAAAACTTTATTTCTTTCTAATTCATGGCCCTACCTGCTCAAGTTGCCAATGAGGGATCAATAAAATTGTGTCATTCTAAAAACCGTTAGCTTTGTTTTTCTGTTCTAGAAAATCAACTGGAAACCCAGAGAATAAGACTGACCTCAACTGAAGAGCTACTTGTGAGTTGACCCCAGCCAACAGCCATGTACCCAGACTAAGCTGGTACAGAGCTACTGCTAAAAATAAAGAACTCGAGAATTAAAGGGTTCTCTAGAGATTTTCTAACAGGTGTTGAGAACTCTAACTTTCCGTAATGTTACTTTGATCTTTGAAGGTTCTTTTGTGGTCTTGTAGTACCTCGCCGCAAGCAGTGACAGTCTACAACAGAGTGTATTCTAAAGGATGGCATAAAGGACAAGTAGCCAGAAGCAGCTGGCACCGCTCTGTATGTGTTTGGGTATCACTCCTTAAGCAAGACAGCTACAACTTTTTTAGTTTTCCTGTTACCAAAACAAATACCAACTGGCACACAGAAGAACTCTTAAGGTTAAGGGTTATGTGAAAATATACATAAACAAAGTTCTTCTCTGGCTAAATGTGAGTATTAAATATCAGAGGACGAAAAATATTCTTACCCAATGGGTATCTCCCTAGCTTCCCATTCAGCTCATAAAGGCTAATTTTGATATCTGTTCTGGAAGTCTAGCTTGCCAACAAAATTTCCTCATATTACTTTTTTTTTATGATCTGAAACCTTGAATTCATTCAAAACTCTTGACCAAGAAATTGAATTTAATTTAAACTAAATTTTATCAAACCGCTTACTTGCAGAAGAGTCTCCCTACCTCCTTCTTGTTTAAATCACCTTGCAAGCTAGAGAGGATCAGGGGGGGTTAGTGCCATTGCAGACTCCCTCCCGCCCTCACACCAGCTGGGACATGATGTTATTTAACAGGAAAAGTACTTAGTAGAAAACAGTGACCACGTAAGAATGTTCTGAAGTGCTGTACTTCTAAAGATGTTTTATTTAATAAGTGAAGCTAGAAATAGGTTAAGAGAAAACTGTACACAAAGTTGCCTTCTTTCTCTGTCTTTAAACACAAGCAACTTCCCTTCCTTTCAAATTCAGAGACATTGAAGAATTAAACACAGACTCACGGAAATTTAAGTCATCCCCAACAACACAAATTTCAAATATTACTAAATGTGAAGGAATTGCCTCTTAAATGCACCAAGAGGACATGTAGGCTGTGGTGTTGACTATCATCAAACTACTGGTAACTCATTTGCTCCTTCCTGATGAAAGGTAAAAAATATCAGGTAGCTGACAGGGATTGTGGGAAGGCAGGTTTTAAAAGACAACACAAGCGAACAAAAATTCTACTGCTGGTAAACCTGGATGTGTTAAATTGGCCAAACTTCCACCAAACCATAATTTTCCTAAAGCATGTGATTAGATGAAGAAGGGAGTGGGATATGAAAGTGTCATGGATTTAACATGAGATAGGACAGCGGATGTAAGTTATCCTCATTTCTGCCTACTCAGAATTGAGCAAGACTGTTTTGTACTTACAACTAAGAGTCTTTTGTGATTGGCAAAATTCCCAGTGATGGCTTGTTAATTACACCTACCAATAACAATGAAAATGAGAGATATATAAATAGCAGTTGTGGAAGCTGCACAAGCAGAGCATTTATTTTCAGATTTGAATACATTAACTAATACCAAAATACACCTTCTAAAGCCAGCACCTTACATTGCTGATGAAATACATATTTAAAGACATTTTCATATTTTCAGGATTGCTTGCAAAATAAAGTTTAAAAATGTCTCATCTCAAAACTCCCCATAACCCCACCAAAACAAATCAAAAGGAATCTACTGAGAGGAAGAAAAATAAATCAATGAACAAAAAAAGATGTGCAAAACTGTATTTACATAAGGTTCTCAGATGTTGCATAAAGGGCTAAGGAATTTGCAAGAAAATGATTAAGACGATGACATTTGGGATGGTTTAAAGTGACTTTTAGGGGAAAAATATCGATAGAGAAAGTAACACAAACTTCAAAAGAACAGATCAAATTGGTGTATTTTAATAAGCACACCTCTTAGAGAGTACTGGTCATATCCACTAAAGATGTCTTTGTGTGTTTCTGAAGACAGGCTGGATCCTGGAGGAAGTTTTGGAAACTGCCATCTTTAAGAGGGAGCAAATTGCAAGAATTAAGAGTGCAAAATCACATAGAGACAACAGTTAAAAAAAACCCCAAGAGCAAAAATCCTCAACCCCTCTAAAAACTCATTCCCTCAAAAGCCAAGACAACAGTAGATTGCTGCACATCACTGCTCTCTCCCCCAGTCAGTAGTACTCCTCTCCTTCCTAGGCGTAATACTAGCTAGAAGGAGATGGCGTATTTACTCAGCAAGTTCTACATGCAGTACAGAAAATGTAAAGTCAGCAGAAGTTCATGTAAATAACTTGTTGACATTTGTGTAGATCTCACTAGAGTGCTGGTTTTTGGGGGGTTTTTAGATTGTGAAGCCACAAAGTAGTTGGCTTTTATTCCTTTAACAGCTAGGCAGCTTGAATCTAAAATCACAGAAACATCTGCATATATTAGAGTTTTGCTAATAAGTGATGTACGAGGCTCTTCCAAGCATGAGCTCTCCTTTGGAGTATGAGGTAGAAAAGATGAACAATAAATAGCGTAATAATATCAAAGCTGATACAAAGTTGGCCAACATGTCAACCTGTTGGAGCGGGGCCAGAGGAGGCCAAAAGGATGATCTGAGGGCTGGAACCCCTCTCCTATGAGGACAGGCTGAGAGAGTTGGGATTGTTCAGCCTGGAGAAGAGAAGGTTCCAGCAAGACCTTCTTGTGGCTTTCCAGTATCTGAAGGGGACCTAAAAGAAAGCTGGGGAGGGGCTTTTTTACAAGGGCTTGTATAAGGGTTCAAATTGGAAGAGGGGAAATTTAGACTAGAAATTAGGAAGAAGTTCTTCACTCTGAAGGTGGTGAGTCACTGGAACAGGTTGCCCAGGGAAGTTGAGGACGCTCCATCCCTGGAGGTGTTCAAGACCAGGTTGGATGGGGCTTTGAACAACGTGGTCTAGTGGGAGGTGTCCCTGCCCATGGCAGGGGGGTTGGAACTAGATGATCTTGAAGGTCCCTTCCAACCCAAACCATTCTGTGATTCTATGATATGTTCCTGAGAGAAGTGTCCCTTATCCAAGTTAGGAATATATAGAAAGGAAAAACAAGAAGTAGTTTTTTTTTTTTCCCGTTAGACTAAAAGCTACATGTATATAGGAAGCTCAGTATCTTTAGAAAACACTGCATTCCTAATATTTTTATTGTACTGAGCAAATTAGTAAGGAGAGTAGTGATGTAGACACCTGTAATTCTGTATGTGTCTTTATTTGTCCCAATTAACTTTCATCTAGATGGAGGAACCACTGACAGACAAATTTAGGATACATGTCACTACAATCATTTATGCCATGCGAGAATATCATTGACTTGCAAAGATAATCACCAACTAGCTGTTGCAGAAAACCTGAACTGCTAATGATAAAAACCCACCCCAAGACTCCATGAATTACTAAATATGGACTGTCAAAATCACCTAATTTCACATTTCCTCTGCTTGAATTCTGTTTTCAGAGGTGCTCAAGACCTGTTGGTGTTTGAGAAAGCAGGAAAGCTATGGTCAGAAACAGCTCCTCCTTGGAAGATGAGAAGGATAACAGCATCTGCTGACTGTCTTTCCAAGTCAGGTCACAGCAACCAACACAGACACAAAAAGAAACAGAGTTGGAAATACACCACCTTATGCTGTTGTTGGACACAAAGTAACACCTGATTCCAAAGGTTAGTGGTACCTGGGAAAACAGTTTTGCATTACCTGGATATTCAAAATGTTATCTTTAAAATTCTAAGAAATACTGCAGTGAATTTGAAAAGTGGATTTGGTAGAGGAAAAGCTTTTAGTCCAATTCTAGATAGTAAGAAAGAGATCAGCACAACCTGAGCATTTACTGTTAACCACCAGACTGACTGGTACAACCAGTTTTACTGCTAACCAAACGCATTAAACCAAAATGCTGTGGTTGGGTGAGAACTTTAGTGGCAGTCCCAGCTCTGGCATCTGTCCCTTCTTTCATTCTGTGGCTGCTTTAGGGCTTCCTGACAAACTGAACTAGGAGAAAAAGGGGGGCTGTTGGTTTGTGCTTATGGGGGTTTTTTTGTGTTCTTGTTTTTAGCGGTAGTTTGTTTTGGTTTTGGCTGGTTGGTTGTTTTGGTTTTTTTAAATCCAGTCAAGCTCCCCCCAGAACTGCACAATCAGTTGTACAAACCAAGCCACAGTGTAGAGCAAGTGCCTATGTCCATGCTGGCCAACAGAAGAATGGCAAGCGCTACCTCAAAAAAACCCCAACAAACCAGTCACCAAAACCATAGCACAAAGGTGTATAAAGCCGTCCCTACTTCTGACTTGCTAACCATGGAAAGCTTACAAGCACCCAAAACCACATTAAATCTTTGTATTTCCTTTGAGATACCCAGACAATAACAGAGCTGGAAAACAGAAGCTTTAATAAACAACTCAGCACAGAAACAGCTTGACCAGGTCTAGATTTCCAATATTCAGCAATGTCAAAAGTATCTTTGGAGATAAACTAGAGATTTATTCACACAATGTACTGTTCTTACAGCTGTCTGAGACCATGGGGACAGAGACAGTCTGCCTGAGAAGCTTAGAGACATCCAGAAAGAACTTCAGGATTTCTGAAGGCCCATCTCTGCTTTTTGGTTTCTCGTCTATGGTTTGGCACACACAGGTGCTACACTGAAAGGACCGTAAGGTGAGAGAATCTAAAAAACAAGCAAACCAAAACTACAAATATTTCCCTGAGGCTGTCAGTGCTGCAAACAGAAACAGTTCACAAACATGCTGCTGTCAAAGAAGTCTTTTCATGTTGGGGGTGGAGAATTTAAAGCAGTTATGATGCCAGCTTTCTGTTAAAAAAATAAAAATAATAATAAAAAAGTCTTCCTTGCCTTTGATACTAGAGACCCTATTTTGAAAATATTTACAGTTGTCACAAAACTAAGCATTAGTTTAACATTAAAATACAGGGATGGCTTTTTTAACGGCAAGAATTTAAGGCTTTTCTTAGAATCATTTAAGAAGTTAAATATTTTTAAAGAGCCAAGTTGAGAATAACAACCTAGTTGAACATTCTCCACAGTCTGGCAGACAGTTACATTTTGTTTCTATGGCCGTACTTCTTCCTTTAGTTTTGTTGAATATCCTGCTGCTGTCACAGTGAAGCTGGAAGAACTGTTATGTCTATTTTAAACCTGCTGGGAAAGAAGAAAAAACCCAATGTCCTTAAAATTCTACCAAAGCTAGTGTCAAAACAACTTATCGGAGCTTATTCAACTATGGCGTGAGGCAAGAAGGGGACTGAAAGGAAGCAAAATTGGAGAAACTGCCTGGGAAGCCTGAGCTGTTGCACAACTGTTCAATGAAGAGACAGAAGAACAAGGTGTGAATTGTATCTACTAGTATTTACAAGAGTCCCTGAGTCAGAAAAATAAGCCAAGTAACATAGAATTTCTCACAGCTTCTTTCATCTCGTGGAAATGGGGAGGTAGTTCTTTCCAATCACTGGGGCAGAAGCCCTACATTTTCCCCCCACAGCTGGGATGACTTCTCCTCATTACGTTATGATATGTTCATCTTCCCAGGTTCATGCACGACCAAACTCAAAAATGACTCTCACTGATGTGAGGGTCACAGCTTAGACACAGCAGTAACACCAAATTACCTGAAGTAACCTCCATTCAGTGAAAGTTCATTTCTACTCATGCCACTAACAAAAGAATTTCCTAGGAAGTGATCTCAGTGCCCGGTTCTATTTGTTGGGAGGAGCAAAATAAAGAGAGGAAACTGTTTTCATAAAACTACAGTTCTCCCATTACTTTGTTTGATCAACACGTTTCTTTATGTCACCGTTTCCTAGTAAAGTGTTAGGAAATTATATATTACACGCTATTACTGCTACTGTTTAGGCTTGTCTGAAAACTATCACCTGACTCAGAGCTGACTACAAAACCACAGAGTCTAAAAGGCAGCTAAAGTGTCCAAACAGAAAGTCTGGGAGGAAAAAGAGGATTTAAAGCTATTTCAGAAATAGGATTTTTCTGTATGAGAAGCACCAGCCTTGAGGAACAAAGCAATTAGCACAGTGAAGAGACTACTAAGGCACACCCCATGCAGTAGCTGGAGATGTCCTTGCTAGTAAAAACAATCCTGAGTCATCATGCTAGAGCAGACTTCGAAGCTCCTCGTTATTCCCTCTCTTGGCAGTGGACAGCCTGCGTTTTTTTAATCTGCTCCTTCCTTTCTTGCAAGAAAGAAGGAAATATTTAGTTAAATAAATGGAACAAAACATTCTTATAAGGATTTTCTCATCTCCTCTGACCCCATTGCATCTCTGCATTTCTCAAACAGTAGGGAAAAGAGTTTTGCCAGCAGAGCAAAATACTCCCCACTTTGAGACAAGATACATCAAAAACCTGCTTGCTCTCTCTGAACTGTTTGCCAGGGCTTAGCATTGCTTTCATGTTCATGCAACTGCAGCCAGGAATGAGACGCTAAGATGACTATGGCCTTGAGATTGAGGAACAGTCCCTGTCTTAACATTTTCTAGTGTTCCTGCCCTAACTTCTCTTTCCACACCCTCACCCCATTTAGATGGAATGGAAACACTTCAGCTTCCATTCCTGCAACTCTGCTGACTGCAAAAGGGAAACACTGACACTGACACTTTCTAAGTGATACCTTTTAGATTGACCATGCACAAAGACTGTTTAAAGAGCCCTAGATTTTTCATTTACAGATCCACCAAACCCCAATTCAGTAGCTAGATGCAAATTGTTAAACGAGAGGAAAAAGTTGGAGCCCCCTTCTCTTTTCCTTAACTCTTTTTCCAAGGGTTCCTGTTCAGCCTTCCCAACTCCCTATCCAAGTTGTCCTCTGTGCAACTGCAAAGGCTCAGCTGCTTGCAATTTTCACCCCTAAAATTTGGTCACTTGAGATTTGGAAGGGATGGGAGAGGGAAAGAATTAAAATTCTAGCATCTAGAGTCATATCGGATGCTCGTCTGGGAGCTGCTCACCCAGTCAAATTCCTCCATTCATCAGGTCATTTTCTAATAAGCGACACATGCACCCCTGGCATTGTTAGAGCAAACCAGTTACCAATTCCTGGCACATAGCAATGGGAGGGAGACATGTGCCCAGAATCTTTAAGGGCAGGCAGAGCTGGCGGCAGAGGATGAGGTAATGGCTCTGTCACAGTCCCAGGGATGCTCACGCAGTTACTGCTGGGAACACTGCAGCCCTTCAAAAGCTACATTTGCTTTCAACATTCACTGAAGCTTATACTCACCTTTAATAGCAATGAAGGGAAACCTTGTGCCCATATTTGAAACCGGTGCTTATGTATATTATTGGTTGAATCCACAGTTATAAGTTTCAGCTGGTTTTTAGGGGCAGGCCATAATGTATGCTAATCAAAGCACCCATTTTGGAAAAAAAGGAGGGAAAACAGTTCTTCAGGGAGAAAAGATAAAACACGCAGAAGAAAGCAAGACACACAGAGGTTTTTTTTTCCTTTGGGTGTTCTCACTTAGATCTAAATGTTTTTAGAAATAATGAGAGTCGTGCTAAGAACATTCTTCTCTTCTTACTAGCTCCTCAGCATGTCCAAGGACAAGCTACGTGGAGCGCTTTGATTTTAATTTTTGTTGGAACTGTCTGTTGCTGAATAATTTGCGGTCCAGATGTAACAACAGTAAAGTCTCTCTCAGTATATACACAAGGATGGCAAATAGCGCTGTTGTGAAATCCTAAGCAAGCCTCATCTCTCCTTTCCTCTTTCTATTGAGTTATTTCAAAAAGTGACAGAAGATAGATGATTTGCAAAGATATTAGAAATCAGCTGGCAAAATAAAAGAATTAGTTCAAACACACCTTCTCCCTCCTACTCAATCTGCACTTACATGTCTAAAATAATGAGAAATGTTTCCAATAAGCTTTCAATTTAAAATTCTAAGGAGGGTAGTTTAAAAGCGCGTGTTTTCAGAGCAGACATTAGACTGCTGAATGGATGCCACGAGAGCTGACTAAAAGCAATACAGAAAGTATGTTCAGCATCTTCAGGGAAATTCATTAGGTGTGTACTCGGTGTAAGCAAAGGAATGTCAGATTAGTACAATTATTACAATATTTAAACTAATGGCTACTTGCAAAACTTAAAAAAAATAACATCTGTCAACTTTTAAGGATTACAAGTAAAGAAAAAATTTGCAATACTTTCTGTATATAATAGTGCTTAGAAATCTGAATTACCTTCAGTCTCTACCTAGATGTAAATGATCAAGCTGCTTTCATGGAAAATGAAAAATGTGCCTTCTCACAAGTATTATTATTGTGTGCCTCAGATTTCCAACAAGAATTTTCCTAGAAATTGTAAATTGCAATTTTGTATTTGGTATAATCCCTCTACTACTCAGCAAATTCCTCTCACAACTGCTTAGTAAAATAAAGAAATACTTAAAATAACATTCCATGGAAATCTAGACATGTTTAAAACAGTCTGCTTCTGGAATTAGTATCTGATTTGTATCAACAATGATTTTAAAATTTCAAATAAAATCATCCCCAGCACATAATAAACGAAGCCAGCAGGGCCTTCAGGGCTACAGGTCAAAAGCTGATCCATCACTGTATAATGCAAATTGATACTCATGCCTTTTTAGCTCTGTCAATAAATCCTTTGAGAGAATTTTGGAATAGTGGGAACCTTGATAATAGCCTGCTATAAAGGAAGCTACAGAAAACTCTTCAAAACAGTATGCTGTAATGGACTGAGGACACATGGGGAACAGTTTTCCATCTGTCACTTACCCTTTCCAGAAAGCAAAAGAGGACAAAGAAGGGGGTTGGGGGATGCAAGGCATCTGGGAAGACTTAGTGTAAAAATATTTATAGCCTAGCCTCTGTTTTAGCAATGGAAGGTGGTGTTACATTCAATTACCTCCAGGATGTATGTACAAGATCACAAAACACTAAAGTCATCAACAAAATGATGCCCCAGCACAAAAAGCAGAGCAGCATGGTGGAAACAGCTGATTAGATGCACTTCAGTCGCTCTTCGCCAGCAATGTCAGAAATGGGCACCAGCAAGACTGGCTCCTGTGGCAATAAATCACAATGTCAGAGGAAAGGACACTTAAGTGTTTTCCAATATCTGATATTCCAAAGGAGATACTAAATATCACTCCAGCCTCTGCTAGCTAACAAAAGAGCCCGAGAAACACAAACTTTAATCTCCCATATTTTATAATACTGGGCATAGTTTCATCCAATTTTCAAATTACTCTAATGTTGTCCAAGTTTTGTGGAAAATATTAATATAAGCAAGTGTTTGTACCTCCTGCCCATGAGCACACTGAATAATCCCTGTGCACTCTATTGGACATGGCCCAGTTGGCTGCGTCTCTGCTGTTTGAGGAGACAGTAATTGAGGGTGGTGTTATCAGCCACAAATGCCTGGCAAGGAGCCAGGATTACTACCACAATCCTGGTGGCACAAGAGACAGGAATATGGCAATACAATTCTTTCAGCACACAATCACAGTCTGCAGAGTTGACCCAAGGGCAGGATGTGTTTCTTCAGACTACTGAGGTTAAACCATTCGGTCCTGTTTAATCTGTTAGAACCATCAGTGCACTGGTAGCAGAATGGAACTTGAAAATCTGACCAGATTGGGCTGCAGTAACTGGTAAACCTGGTATTTCCATCCTGAAGCCAAAATAAACATGGGAATAAAATCACAGTCCTTTTTACTGCCCCCCCCCCCCCCCCTTTTTTTTTTTTCCTAAAGCAGCAGTCAAAAGGGCTCTTGAAGCCTTGTTTATAAGCAAACCAGTCTCAAAGGCTGGGTTTGCATTGGCAGGGTTTGGAGCCTGCAAAATAAACCTTTCTAGGTAGTGTTTTCCTTCTGCCTATGAGGGAGGAATGGGTTTCTAGTGGAATTTCTCCCAGACTACATCCCTTTCAAACTCCACTGAAGAAAAGGCCTGATTCAACACAGCTGGCCACAGTG
>VYZX01028831.1:32978-43724 GCA_013401335.1 Brachypteracias leptosomus | reverse complement strand
CCCATGTTTTGTTTGTTCTGGGTACGCACAGAAAGATGCATCTCTATGTTCTAGGTTCACTGCTGCTAATTTGTCTTACTTATGAAATTGTTGGAAACTGCCCCATTTAATGAAGAGCTCACGGTAGCATATTAGACAGCTACTTGATTTCTGTAAGTTTACATATTTTTCATGAAACCTGGGGAGCACATGACAAGATATGACTTACATTTATGAGCTGCAGAATTCCTACTGGTTATAATTAAAAGCAAGCATGCTCCCCTAATCTGCTTCCCGATGTCATCTTGACAATTTTGCCGATGTCAACAAGGAATCTTATGTGATTTATACTTGTAAAACCTTAAAATCCTGCAGAGTTCTTCAGAGTTTCACACAGTTAAGAAACTGATACAATAGGTTGGATTTGGCGGATTGAGTGTTTGTATTTGGTGGAGACATTCAATTTCTTGTATTTTATAGCAGAACAAAACCTCTTTTCTTTTTTAAACACAAATGACAGGTAAAAAGGGATATGATCAGGACTGCAAAAGTTGTTTCATTTTACGAATTAGTTTATTTCTTAGTACCTAGGACTACTGTTTTCTGCAATTTTTCTTGGCTCCTTAAGACATTAATGAAATTTCTGAGCTTTTCATACTTAAGATGTTCTTGAACTTTAGCTGCATTTTTCACCCACAAGTAGAGGGATGTCTTTGTGGTAAATTTGTATTAAAGCCCATAGGCAATTATCTCACGCTTATCACATTTCTTGTGGGTATACAACATGATCTATATTTTGTAACTGCTGATGAGAACATGAATGATAATATTTCCCTCTTTGAGGGTTACTGGGAAGCCTGAAAGGTTATAGTTTCACTTGCTATATCTAGCTCTGACAAAACTATGCTATTTAATACACATAGTTCCAAGGTGAAAAAGAATGAGTTAATTGAAACTGCTAACAATTGAATTAATTGTGCACATTAATATTTTCTGGCTTTGAGGTAGGAACTGTCCCTCTTTGGTTTTTTCAATACACAAATCCCTTTTGCATTTGGCCACTATACTTACCCAGTGTTACAGTTATACTCTACATTTCTTCAGCACTATTTAAATATAATTAAAGTGGTATAAGATCACATTTTCTACTTTAATACTACAAACCATCAGGATGACTTGCAGTACTAGATTATTCATCTCTCTGCTCTAGAATCTGTCTCCAAGATAGTTCTTGAAGATCTGTCACATACCTATTCCCCTGCTCAACTGAGTGATCTTACTGCTATTGCTTGCTTGTTTGTTTCTCATTCTTCCAATTATGCATCATTGACAGAGAGTATGCCTGTTCTAACATGGTAACAAAAGGTGTATTCAAGAGCTAAGAGCTAAGCATTTAGTTCAGTCAGTGACTTGAGAAGGAAATAATGCCCATGAAACAGTACTGGAAGATGACAGCAGTGCATTTATCTCCCCACATCAACGAGAGACAAGAAGCTTATAGTTAGGAGATACTCCTTATGCATTATAAAAGGTGAAAACAGAGAACAGTTCTTTTTTTGGTAGAAATAGATAGTGGTTTTAACTGCATATACCAAAGGTCTGTGAAACCTGTGTAAGTTGTCTTACTGCACAACGGAGAATAAGTAATATGTAGACCTCTTAGGAGAATTATTTGCCATGTCACCCAGTATTGACAGATATTGGCAGATAAAGATTTTTATAAGTATAGGTTTTGTAATTTAACAACCATATGAATGGTTTTGGATCTTTGAAACTCTTCCTATTCAACTGAATAAAATATCACTATTCCTCTTGTTTAGTTCATCTGATTATTACTTTAATATCAACAACAGAACAAGTGCAGTGCAAGTCATAATGCAGCTCACTATGCTAATGGATCAAAACTTGAAGGACTTCCATTAGTGTAGGAAAGAAAGATTTTCTTGCTTTGGCTACCAAATATTCTAAGTAATCTGTCTTTTTCCCCTTGCTGTGCTATTTAAATTGTTTGGATTTTTTCCCCCAGTTTACCCTTTTTTCTGCATCATTAAAGCTGCATAATCTCAGTAGAGAAGTGCAGCCAAGGAAGAAAATTCCCAGATATTTACAGAGCCCAACATCCTTCTTTCATGACTTGGGTTACATTTCTGTTCTTTGTGGTCTTCTCACATATCCATTAATTCCACTGTGACTTTCAGATGGGAACAGAGAAACAGCAAGAACTGACTTAGCAGGCAACAGTTTAAGGTATTGAACACCAAAGATTTCCTGTCTATGTCTTTAGGAATGAAGGCACTGATTAGCACTAATTTTAGAATGCCCTGTAGCAAATTGGAAATGACAAAATGTATTTTGTGCTTTGGGAGAAGCTGGCTTCAAATTATGCTTTCACAAGACTTGCTGTGTATGCACCTTGTACTTTTACTTGTAATGCATGTTGTTGCTCTCTTTTGTGTGAAATCACACAATTTTGACAGAATGACAGAAATTTGACATGAATGCCATGCAGTTTCTCTCTCATAACCTTTTGTAACTCTCTAAACAAGGCTGGTGCACTCTACTACTTAAGCATGGATGACTGCTAAATAATGCTGCAAAATGAAATCAGATTGACTTTCACGTTAATTGTACTGTTTCAGTGACACTCTAATGTAAAGCTTTTACAGTCCATAAATCAAAATATGTTCTTAAATAAAGTTGTTATGAGACAGGTATATCTACTGCCTACTTGCTGCTTTACCTGATTCTGATGTGAAACAAGACAGTCATTAACAAGTTATAAGTAAACCGACAAAAAATCAGTACAAAATAAAATGTCTACTTATATAGCATTGTATGTGGAATCAAGTGAAAAGTTTAAAGTACTTTTAAAATATATTAAAAATATGAAATATATTGCTCTTTAGGATCTGAGTTTGGATGATGCTGTAAGACCTACTTTCTCATAGTACTTGATCTCGTAGTCCAGAATTGCTCCATGGGGAAAGTCCGGCTCTTGCCAGGAGAGGGCAATGCTGTTTTGGGAAGCCCAGTCCTTCCTTATCATACCTATCAAGGAGGGTGCTGAAAGGGAAAAGGATAACTAAGGGTTAAAGGCAAAGCACACGGTTTATCCTTTCAACCTACTGTCTTAGGATACCAACCTGAGGTAACTTTGAGTGACCTCCAGACATAAAAGCATGACAGATAGCAATTCTCAGGGAAACCATATAACCTGGAATTAATGTCTCAAGTACATACTAGTAACTCCTTTCTTAAAGTGCAGACCAGCTTCTGAAAAATGGCTATATACAAAAATATATAAAGAAGTGCCTGTGCCAGTCCCCACCGCCAGCTGCGTGCAACCATGTTGCACTGCTGGCTCTGAGAACATCGTGTCCAGAGCAGAATCACATTTCAGAGACAGTAAATTCTACATTCAGGATAATCTTCATTAAATACCATAATTCAACTGTGTAATATGTACATTCAGTTTACTCTTCAGGGTAAAATAAAGTGGCACAGCTTAAAATGGACACGATGAATCCTATTTCCGCTAGCTGGGCTGACAGCAACAAGGGTATTTTAGCCTGTTAGTGAGGTAGCTGCATGCAGGGAAGAGCCAGCTTGTTAGAGGATGTGAATGGCAAGGACTGGATTATGGACAAACCATGGGGGGAAAGGTGCCCAAAGAAACCACCTGCTGTAATTGATACTGCAGGTCTGCAGCAGTACAGCAAGTAGGAACCACTTCTAGCAGCGTTTGGAAGAGGCCCAACATGGGCAGATGCCCCCAGGAACCGAATTATCTCACTATGGGCTTAACTAATCTTAAGAAAAGAATTTTCTGCCCTTTTGGAAAAGAAGGTGCACTGTTATCTATGTAACAATGTCAAATGGTGCAAAAATTGCATACTAGAAAACAATCTTTGCTTATTTTATTAATCTGGTCAAGCATATCAAAGGAAGTCTAATGTTCTCCAGATGCTAATGCTGTTTTAATAGTATTGATGTGCAGTTTTCCCAAATGTTCCCAGAAAACCAGGAATGTTGTGTGATACTCTTAAAGACAACTGGGTAAGCCGAACAATTCAGCTACCATAAAAAAAAAAGGCTCTTCCAGTGATTCACAGCTTTTGCTATTTGTCTTTCTACTAACAAATATCACTTTAATATACACCCTCATCCATTCCTCTCTATTGTGAATCTTACTTAAACTCTTCTAAGCTTCCAAGGAGCCGTCTCCTAAAAATAACACGTTTATGACTTCTGTTTTTATTTTTGAGTGAAAGACTCTCTAGGAAATTGAAATAAGAATCTGCTTCTAGGCACAAAATTTCATGCCTTAGTTTTCTTTCCTGTAAATATTTCAGGAAGTTTAAGAAATGAAAACAATAAATAAATTCTAGAATGCAAACAAACACTAAAGAGAACAAAAGTGGTTGTTCTCCTTCAAAGAAAAGGAAACTCTACACAGACATGCACATAACAATCTCTTTCTCTGTGACAATGCATTTATCCAAGAGAGAAAATAAACTTCCATCCACTGTCAATCCTCCCTGTGGATAACTATTCTGTGGTATAATAGTCCAGTCCTCTCTGATGTGAAAAAGCCCAACCCAACATGTAACACTAAATGAAAAAAACCTACCAAAAGTATTAAGTGGACAAAACAGAGCTTACACACAGGAAACTGTCCTATACCTGCACTTATGCCATTTTAACCACAGGTCTGATGCAAGAAAATGAGAAAAAAAAGGAATCCCTATCATGCTGAATAAACGATTAACCTATTTTTCTGGAAATCCTTAAACAGCATAATATAAGCAATCAAATAGACCAAAATACAAATAAATAAATAAATAAATTCACAGGTTTGGGGCCAAAATGTTATCCCTGGGTATGTATAACTACTCCCTCAGTTAAAATGAAATTTTAATCTTGAAATTGAGCTCTCATAATATTTCTCTGGGGTAACATCAGCTACTCCAAGCAGAGAAGAAAAACAGGTCTGTTCAAGGGCCTGTGAGGACATTGCTCGTGTAAATTTGTTTACTGTTCTTTTGAGTGATTCACTGGTATTGAGCTGTTATTTACAGGTGGGCCTGTAGGAGCTATAGCAGCCTTTCAAAGATGTCTGGTACACCCCGTGCACCTGCTCACAGGTGACGGACATCAGCTGGGCCACCTTCTCCAGCGCTCATGGCTTCATCTCACTGCATTTGGGGGTTCACTGGTCAGACAATCAAATCCTTGCAAAATGGTTGATGTTGATTACAGAAAAAAACAGGTTAAACCATACATATAATGATATTCTTGGCCCTTCTAGTCTTTTTAAATATAGATTACTGCTATTACACTTCTTCAAATTATGATCTAACCTTTATAAGCTTTTCATATGTACTACATGTTGTGCATTTTTCTTTGGGTTCTGATTTCTAAATCTATACAGCAATTTATGCACGTTTTCAGCCTGAGCTCACCACAGTTACTCTTCCGTTTGAGGAAGTGTATGTCAAAACACAGTCCTGATGCCTAAAAAGATCCTCTCAGAAATTCAGCACAAGAAACAGCCAAAGTCTTCTTCCTGGGAAACAACTCAGTAGCAAATTAATGGAGGAAAATTACTTTAGCCCTCTCCTAAACCAGTTGTGCTTGACTTGCACTTGAAACTGGAATCCCCATACAGCAAAGGTCACATCACTCCTGTAGCACTGTACCAGCACTGCATCCTCTATTTTAAAATGCAGAGGTGTGTGCAAATGGCTGTGAATATGAGAAATGTATTTGTGTTTGTATTAAAGTACTGGGAAAATGAAAAAGTGTATTTTTCAACAAAAAGCCACCAAAGACCACTTCTTATGGGTTCAGAAGGATGATCCAATATTCGTCATACAGAGGTTATGTATTCACAACTCAGAGGAAATAACTTTTAGGAAAAGGATCCCAGTAAAACATTTTTTGTACGAAGAAACAGACAAATAAAACCAAGTAATTAAAAGTTGCGGCTAGCTCAGTTTCTATTTCTTTAGTTGTTGTGAAATGCTACTAGAAGCAATACTTTCTACAGAGGAATTTCAGCTTCTTGTAACAGTTGCTCACTATGGCAGAAGTTATTTAGACCCTAAAGATCCTATCCATTTATTGTTAAAGCTCTTTTTAACTGGAAAATTGTAAGATAGGTAAATCCTATGTGCTCATTTATAAAGACTGCTCTAGTGTTCATATGATGAATCAATGGGAAGTTCTTTTAATTAGTTGTTTCAAATCCACTAACTGCAGGGGAGCTCTAATTTGATTACCCAATGAAACAATTTGGAAAAAAAAAAACGTTTAGAAGCACAGCACAGCTTTTAATCACTTTAATGGCAGCATTTTCTTGCCATTGGTACTAGGCTGAAGGATGGTTTCTGGCTCTTAAGCTCAGTGCTGATCTCTGTTTCATACTGAGGATTCTTTGCACCATCTGCTCTCTATGTATTCCTCTACACTGTTATAAATTTCTTGAATTATGATGAGTCATTTACAATACTGTGAGCTCCTCATTTAATTTAGTCTGATAAGTTTCTTTGCCTTTTCAAATTTGTATTGAATAATGAAATTTCATTCCTTAATTCAGAGTGATCTTATTTTACCTTTAATCTCTTTGGCTTCTCTTTTTTGCAATCCCTTCTCATATGCTACACAAAGGACAGAAAATGTGTATTTTAAATGATGATTGGATTCCAGTGTCATTTCTCTAGAGACTTTCTCTTCTTCTGAAGTGACTTCCATTATGTGTAACTGTCTGATTTCAAAATAGGTGATCTGAAGGGTTTCTGAAGTTTTCTTCCTTTAGTCTATTGTCTAATTTTCCAAAGTTGTTTTTCATACTGTTTAAAGTAGGCAGGGAATTGCCAGCATTTCTCTCCTGGTTTCCAGGGTTGAACACTTTGGTATGGTGCCCATTCACTATGACGAAGCTTCAGACCCAATGACAGCAGATGACAAAAGTTCACTCGATGTCTGTCTGTACATGGAGTACTCTACTCCTCTGATATTGCATTTCAAATCTTATTTCTTTGGTGAAGAGAGAGACCAGTAGCCTTTCCCAGGTTGACAGAACAGGTCAAAGTAGGCTTTCTTGTTAAAACATCTACCATGCAACAAAAAGCAACTGCATCAGTGTTGTCATCTTTCCTACTTCCCTTCTACTTTGTGTCTGTTTTGGCCCAAACCAATGAAGCGCTGGCAGATACAAATTTGAAGGGGAGGGAGTGGAAGGGGAAGTCTTCTCACATTGCTGTAAGAACTACAACTTCACTCCTTTAGACACTATCCTCATGAGAAGGCTGTGGATATCAATTTGTAAAATACAGGATAGTGTGGTTTAATTTAGTTGGATGTTTCTATACCTCTCTACCGTTACCAATAATCAAAATTGCATAATTACAAATGCATGTTATTCTTTCCTTGAGACCTCTGCCTGCTTCACAGTACAGGAAAGACCATACTCAACAAAAAATAGGGCATTATCACATTTTTTCTGAGTAGGGGTTTCCAAATAGAGAAAGGAATCCAGCCTCCTCCCTGCCTCTTCTTTCTCTCTTACCTCCTAACTGCAGTTGGGGGAGAACACTGAGAAGGCCTCTCAGCACCCTTGCTCCTCTTTGAAAACTTGTTAATTGTCCTCTCCTAGTTTCATATGATATAGTTAGAGAAGGAAACCTGTTTTGACATCCTACGGGGAGCCTGCATTCCTCTTGCTGTGGAACAATGTCTTTCATTAAGGGAAGGACAGCTGAGGGTGAAAGAAATATCAATGCTTTGAGGACTAATTTGCGTTGATCTGGGTTTCATGTGTATATTTGACAGAAAACTAAGGAAGACTGCTTTCATGTTCATTAAGAGAA
The DNA here is from genome assembly GCA_013401335.1 of Brachypteracias leptosomus. Taxonomy (NCBI): domain Eukaryota; kingdom Metazoa; phylum Chordata; class Aves; order Coraciiformes; family Brachypteraciidae; genus Brachypteracias; species Brachypteracias leptosomus. The sequence goes on along the minus strand of VYZX01028831.1, from coordinate 35,874 downwards.
AAATACGTTAATGAGCTTACATCACAGGCTAATGACATGAACTAAAAACACAGTAAGCTATACTCAACACTGTGAAAGCTATGGTTATCTAATAATCCAAAACCCATTCAACAAAAATTTTAGGAAATTAATGAAACAGAATATGGTAAAAGTATATCTACTTTCAAAAGTTTTCTCCTTTTGCTTAATTATAATACTAGAAAGTTCTTTTGCAAACTACTGATAATATTAGATTGAAAAGGAAAAAAATTGTCTAATTTGTGTTTCTCTATAAATACAACTACTAAAAAAAATACTCTGGAATCTTTGTCAAACCATACATATGTATTATTTATAATTGTTAATTATAGGCATGTACTGAGGTTCAATTTTCAACTGTTTTTCTAGGTGGTAAAAACCTTTGTACCTTTTTCTATACCAGAAAATGCTATTTTATTTACACAATGTTTTGCCAGCTTAGGATCTGTAACTGTATTAGAATTTCTATACTATTGGGTGCTGAGTGTGATTTTATATTACACACAGCAATAAATGAAGTCTGAGACCTTATTCATGATCCCACACTTGGAAAAATTGGTATTTCAGGGCACAGTAAGAAAAATATTGATTTTACTTCTGATTCTAGAAAGTCTGTAAGAAAGGTAATAAGCAATAAAAAGATGTTTTCTTAGGGGAGACATTTCACTCCAGTAACAAAACTGGAAGTAATGAACATTTCCTGATCAATGGCAATGCCTGCAGTAGCATTAGCAGTTTACCAAGGAAGGCAGGCCAAAAGCCTTCAGCCTTCACCACTAATGCTATGCATGTCATGTATTATCAGTCAACAGACAAGGATTTAGTTGTGCTGCCTATCATCTACAGTGGCCTTCATTCTCGCAATATGATTATTAGTCCTCCAGCGGAGATGCATTTCATCCTTTTTTTTTGTTTGTTTTGTGCTCGTTTGTTAATCTTTCTGTTGCTCTCTTTGTAGAATAAAAGAAGAGAGACAATTTTATGAGCGATGAATATGATATGGAATCAGGAGACCTATGTTTATATTCCTTTCCGGTTTTGCTCTAGAGATTTTCTTAAATCTTTTGGCTGAGGTATCCTACATACAATGTGAATGTCAATACTTTCCATTATTTCCAATATGTGAGCATTTTCATGTTAGAAATGTGTGTGTCTATGTTAAACATTAAGCACAAGTTTACATGGCAAAAACCAGGGAAATATGAACGTAAATTAAACTTTTATTAAAAGAACAGTTCGTAACTCATGTCTCATATAATAAAGCTGTCCATATGGCTGAAATATCTTTGGGTTTATGCTGAATTCAGTAAGAATTATTTTTCTTACATACAAGGCTGCTTCCAATTAGTACAGTGACCAGATAGGATATTTGATTCTCCACATAATAGAGTCTCTTATCTTCCTAATCACTTCAGTGGTAATTCACAGTTATAACGCTTGGAGGGGATACTATTACTGGCACTAACCTTGGAGTTCTAAAATGAGCATGGAGTTTTCCTGACAAGGCATTAGAGCTAGCAAATTAACAAGTTTGGGGTGAAAAATATTTTTACCTTATTTTCTTACACTTCTTCCCTAAAGGTTTGCATTCAAAAGACAGTGTAACAGTATGCTTCTTTTGAAGCACTTCATTTACTGAAAAATAGGCCTCCAGCAAGCTATAATTATAATCTCTCCCTCCATTTTAAATTCTTTCCCCTTGTAGATTTTCTTTTCTTGCTCAGAAATGGTGGATGGAAGCCAAGTGAACTTAGTATCATTATCAAAAACCTGATTCTGCTACCGTTTTGCAGGCTAAAGGTCATGATAGATGCAATCCCCAAATTTCCTCCAGGCTAAATGTAGGTTCAACATCATTTTTTTCCCTACTATGTTCCATATTGCAATTCTTTCTTCCTCGCTTCTTAATTTCTCTCATCTATTGTTCATCTTACGTATGAAGTGAGCAATTATTCACCCATACAATTTTGTAACCCTACAGATTTTCTTTCACTTACAGAATGTGCTGCCATTCATTATTTTGCAAGCTTGAGACAGAAGGGCTCCTAGATCTTCACTTCTAACAGGATCTGCTCAGTCCTCTATTCTTCAGAATGGATTGTAGTAGAAGATACTTAAAAACAATTGTATAAAATAAAGCCTTATCAGCTGTCAGTCAAGCTGTCTGGATGTTCTGTTCTCTTTGTGTTCTCTCTCAGGTGTATGTGCAAAACCCTGAGTTAAAAAGTATTGTGAGATATTTGGTAGAATTTATAATGCAGTGAACAATTTCAACTATTTTAATATCATGTTTCTTTAAATAACGGTAGCTAAAAAAAAAAACCCACACAAATGTTTTACATATATGTATGTTTTAAGGAGTTACTTTACATGCCCTGTATTTCTGAAGCAAGTGGAGAAGGCTGAGGTTCTCAGCAATTTTTTTGCCTCAGTCTTCACTGGTAAGCTCTCTCATCGCAGCTCTCAAGTGGATGGCCTGCAAGATGGGGACCAGGGAGATAAAGTCCCTCCCATCATAAGTAAAGACAAGGTTCATCACCATCTGAGAAACCTGAACATTCACAAGTCCATGGGACCTGATAAGATGCATCCCAGAGTCCTGAGGGAATTGGCTGGTGCAGTTGCCAAGCCAATCTCCATGATATTTGAAAAGTCATGGCAGTCAGGTAAAGTCCCTAGTGACTGGAAGAAAGGAAACATCATGCCCGTTTTCAAAAAAGGTAGAAAAGAGGACCCTGGGAACTACCGACCTGTCAGCCTCAACTCTGTGCCTGGGAAGATCATAGAACATATCATTCTAGAAGATGTGCTGAGGCACATGGAGGACAGGGAGGTGATTCAAGACAGCCAGCATGACTTTACTAGGGGAAAGTCCTGC
>VYZX01028831.1:0-32918 GCA_013401335.1 Brachypteracias leptosomus | reverse complement strand
AACGCGTCCAGAGGAGAGCCACAAAGATGATTAGAGGGCTGGAACATCTCTCCTATGAAGACAGGCTGAGAGAATTGGGCCTGTTCAGCCTGGAGAAGAGAAGTCTCTGGAGGGATATTATTGTGACCTTCCAGTACCTGAAAGGGACCTATAAAAAGGCAGAGGAAGAACTATTCATGAGGGTTTGTAGTGACAGGATGAGGGGTAATGGTTTTAAGCTAGAAAAGGGTAGATTTAGGTTGGATATTACAAAAAAGTTCTTTAATATGAGAGTGATAGATCACAGGTTGTCCAGAGATGTGGTGGAGGTCCTGGAGACATTCAAGGTCAGGCTTGATGGGGCTCTGAGCAACGTGACCTAGTTAGAGACGTCCCTGCTTATTGTAGGGGGGTTGGACTAGATGACCTTTGGAGGTCCATTCCAACCCAAACCATTCTATGACTCCCTGATTCTATGAATAAATTGAGTTCAACAAGCTTAGTGGATGGATATGGTTCCAGGAATCACCTGCAAACAAAACAAGAATCTGCAATACTGAAAAGGGTTGCCTGTCATATAAATGAAAATCATGTCAAATCAATGCCCTCTGACAACTAAAGGGATTTGCATCATAATAAGCAGATTCTTGGCTTCCTTCCATTGCCTTTTATTGCTGGAGCAGCAGGAGATGGTTAAGTGGCTTAAGGACCTAGTAGGTCATTGAGATTCCTGAGGGAACAGGTCTCCCAAAATCAGAGCTTCTCTGTCCTTGCTTGGCAAAAGACAACACTATGGTCCTGTGGCACTAGCATATCAGCTCACATCAGTTTACAGCAACATATGTGGCTGAACGGCACAGCAAGAACATGGTAACTGGGGGGAAAAAAGTCCTTCACTTCATTTGCTTCTTCCTGACATTTTGTTCTGGATCAAGTAGTCAGTCTGATCTCTGTGCTGGCAAGATCATGGAGCAGATCCACCTGAATGTACTACTTGTGCATATGGAAATTGAGGAAGTGGTTGGTGGCAACCAACATGGCTTCATCAAGGGCAATTCATGTCTGACAAATCTGGTGACTTTCACGATGGAGTTAAGGGAAGAGCAACTCACTTCATGTACCTGTATCTGTGCAAAATGTTAGACACTATCTCGCATGAAATCCTCATCTCTAAATTGGAAAAACATGAATTTGATGGATGGAGCACTCAGTAGATAAGGAATTGGCTGGATGGCTGCACTCAAAGTGTTGTCGTCAAAGGCTCGATGTCCAAGTGCATACCAGTGACGAGTGGTATTTCTCAGGGCTTGGTACTGTGACTGGTCCAGTTTAACATCTTTGTTGGCAACATGGACAGTGGCATTGAGTGCACCCTCAGCAAGTTTGTGCATGACACCAAGCTGTGTGGTGTGGTCGATGATGGAGGGAAGGGATGCCATCCAGAGGGACCTTGACAGGTGGGCCCATGCCAACTTCATGAAGGCCAAGGGCAAGGTCCTGCACCTGGATTGGGGAAATCCCAAGCACAAATACACGCTGCTCAAGCGAGTGGATTGAGAGCAGCCCTGTGGAGAAAGACTTGGGGGTGCTGGTCGATGAAAAGCTTAACATGATCCAGCAATGTGCAAGTGCATCCCAGAAAGCCAGTCATATCCTGGGCTAACTCAAAAGAAGTGTGGCCAGCAGGTTTAGGGAGGTGATTCTCCCCCTTTACTCCAGTCTTGTAAGACTCCATCTGGAGTATTGTGTTCAGCTCTGGAGTCCCCAGCACAAGAAGGACATGGACCTGTTTAAGCAGATCCAGAGGAGGGCCATGCAGATGATGAGAGGGCTGGAACACCCCTCCTACATGGACAGGCTGAGAGAGTTGGAGTTGTTGAGCTTGGAGAAGAGAAGACTTCAGGGATACTTTATTGTGGCCTTACAGTATCTGAAGAGGCCTACAATAAAGCTGGGGAGACATGTTTTAAGAAGGCTTCTTGTGATAGGACAAGGGGTAATGGCTTCAAACTGGAAGAGGGTAGATTTAGATTAGAAATTAGGAAGAAATTCTTGACACTGAGGGTGGTGAGACACTGGAACAGGTTGTCCAGGGAAGTTGTGGATGCTCCATCACTGGATGTGTTCAAGAACGGGGTAGATGGGGCCTTGAGCAACCTGGTGTGGTGGGAGCAGTCCCTGCCTGTGGCAGGGGGGTTGGAACTAGATGATCTTTAAGGTCTCTTGCAACCCAAACTATTCTATGATTCTAAGTAAGAGACTATTTGATGGCACAGGGAAGGATGCAAGAGACCTTCCAGGCAAATTACTTCCCGTCCTATCACCTCTAATGATGATTATAAACCCTGTTGTGGTACCTACAACAGAAGTAACAGAATATGATGTTATTAACCAGCAGATTTGCTGCTTTCAAAATCTCAAATGTTATGTGTTGTACTGTTCACTGTTATCCTGACTTAGACATTGTAGCAAGCCACTGAATGTCAACCAGTAGCGCACATAATTTGAAACTGACGTGCATTCTCTCCTGGGAAACTCTTCCTGATATGTAGGATTCCTCTTAAAAATGAAGGCAAGGAGGTGGGAGAAACTTGTTTAGCATCAGATTCAGTATATTAACATCACAATAATGATGTTAATCATCGTGAAAAAAGATGTGCTCCAGCCAATGTGTTATGTAAGTTATAAATATTGTGCCAGCACTGCTAGGTGACCTACGATGTGGGGACAACTTGTGGTGACACATTTCTCTGGAGAACTTTGCTTTCAACCTCCTAATGTAGCCTGGGAATTGCTATAAATTTACTGGAAATACAACTTGAGGTTAAGAAGACATTGTTTAATGCAGCAAGGTGTCATTATGGAAACAGAGCTGTAAGTAAGTCTTATTCAGCAACAACCCCTTCAGGGTCAACTGGAACCAAATTGCTCTGCAGAACTTCCTGCTGCTAAATTGATCTCAGAAGTTTGAAAATGGAATAAGCAAGTTAAAAAGCACTAGGAAATCTGCAGTCTTTTCACTCCATTAATTGCTACTCATCCTGTGACGTAACAAAGACAAACCTAAAATGTACACTCATTTCAGCAAATCTTTCCTGCTCTTGTTTATATCAAAATATGAGAATACATCAGATTGCAGGTCATTTTCTGTCAAACAGTACTTTACAGGTCTAAAAGATGTTTTTGTTTTAGCAAGAAAATAATAAATATTTTATTTGAACATCTTCTGTGAACCTTCTGTAAAAGCTGTGTTTGTTGGCATGTGCAGAGAATGTCAGAGCTACTGTACTTCAACATTTTGAGTGAATACATATAAGTGCATGGAGACACATCTGATACCGACTTAAAATGTACATCTCCAAACAGTTTCTCCAGAAAAGTTGATTTTGACAAAGCATTTTATAGATCATAGTGATGCTAAGTAAATATACCTTCCTAAATTAATTATTCCACTGATGTTACATCAAAATAATATTATATATTATTATATATCATATTTCATATATCATATACTATATATTATATAGATGCTAAAAAGATTCCAAAATTATCTCATCTGTTCATTACAAAGAATCATTAGTTACAACAAACTCTTTGGTTCAGTTTATCTCTGTTTTACATGGGGTCAAGTATCTTTTAAATCTTTAATATGTAGACCTCTGCACAAAAAAAGCACGTTGTTTTCAACCCTAGCATACAGACAAAGGGAAACACTTCTAGAAGGTCAGTAAGCCAATGGTTTGCACTTGATTGTGTTCAATATCTAGTTAAGTAGGGAGGAATTAATTTTACTTGACTCAATTTAAAAACTGGGTTTTACTTTTGGCAAATTGTCTTGATTCCCTCTACTTTGAGGGAGACAGACAAATCCAAAGGGCAATTTATCATATCTGTCATACATACCATCTTAGGGTGGCACAGATTGCACACTCAAACTGCCTGTTTAGATGCTGACCTTTGAGATGGCTGCCAGTAGATCAAATGAATCTCCTAGTTTCAGCCACAGCCTTCAATACATGCATCACTTCTACTAGCGCAGAAGCTTAGTACAAAATCAGACATGGATCTTCTTTAAAGGTGACCTCTAGAGTGACACAAGAGTAATTTTAGATATGTCAACATCCTAAATAAAGTATTTTTTCAGTTGGGTATATCTATATGATCCAACACAGTGTCGCATAGACATATCTGAGTTAGCCCATTAGCTTGTATACTGAAACTAATACATCTGCATTAGCTCAGTCTGATTAACTCTTTGGAGAAGATACTGACACAGTATTGAGCTGTGCTGGAAACACAATAGAAAGATATAAAGAACTAGAAAAGAACAATTAATAGGACACTCATGAGGTGAGGTTAAGGAAAGATGATGCACATTGCTTATTTGCAAATAATAGCAATCTACAAAGGTAAGTTGCAGTAATTCTCTCCTGCTTCCTGTGAATGGCAGGAGTGAATTAATGAATAGAAGTACCATGATCAAGTTATCAAGAAACCATAATCAAAATATCAGGGAACACACTCTGTAGTGAGAGAGTATTTATGTCTTCTATTAGTTAGATGACAGGGATGTTTGCACACATCTGAGGATAGGCTCTCAAGGATAGAAGTAATGATGCTTGAAGGCATCAGGAAAAATCAACCCTAAATGCAAACAGCAGCCAGGTGGAATGGATGGATAGTCTTTCTCACCTCTAATGTCTGTCATGTCTGAGGTTCAGAAGAGGCAGTGGCTCTTTCTGCACTACTGTACTTATGTATGCTGAAAATATGTCACACTAATATTAAATGTGCTTGAAAAATAAATGTATTTTCTGTGTTTTCTTCTTTCAAGAATATTGAGTCCCTTTTATTCACAAAGACAAAACTCCCCAGAGTTAAAGAACCATTGAGAGCTACAGATTTCTCATCTTTCTGACTTGTATAAAAATCAAAACACCAAGAAAGCAGAGTAGCCTAGAAATTAGATCAGACGATTGGCAGTAAAAGATGTTTCAAAGGAAGGTTTGTGGAATCCTGGGCAATTATGGAATAACCTTTTGAAAGGAAAACTTCTTCAACTATTAGCTACTAGTTAGCTCATGCCCTGCAGCTTGTAGTTTTATACTTATCACACATATCCATGCTCATGCTCTGATAAGCAATCTCCTGACAGAGATCCAGGTGAGAAAGAAACCTGAGCTTTCACACTTCCACACTTTCCACTTAAGCTTAAGGAGCCTGTCTTTCATTTCCAAGAAATTAATTATCTGATGACTGCTCTCTTAGCAAGAGCCTCTGAATTCTCAGGGCTCTTCTATTATGCTTCTTTGGTATTTCTGTTATTTTTCTTGTCACTGTCTTAATCAGTTTTTGTGTTCTTCAACATTCTGTGTGCTGGACTCTGTCCTTGTAGTTTTTTTTCCAAGTCTATTCTTCATCTTCTATTTCTAGGTCCAGCCATCACAACAAAGGTGTTCCCTATAGAAAGGAAAAGCGGGAAGGTTTCAGAAGGGATGCTGAGCACTGCTGTCCTTCTCTTCACAAATTCTTCTTGTCCAAGGGACAAAGTCTAGGTGACCTGCTGACAAATGTAGAATTTGCACTGGTCATTTTCTAAAGAAGGCCATAAAAGTTCTATGACCTCCAAAAAGTTAGGACGTTGACAGACATTCAGGCAAGAAACAGAGGAAACATCCCTTATTAACTAGCATGCCACTGGACACTGCTGGGAGCTAGAAAAGTACATAAGGAGAAGCATCTTTTCCTATTTTCTTCCATTAGTGCCTCTTGTTGCTTATTGTCAGTGAGACAATAATGGACTAGATTAACCTTTTGAAATTCAGAAGTACTACCTGATTAGAGAGCCTTTTGTTTAAGTCAGTTCCAAGCAGAAAGGCAAGTTTGTTACATAGAGCTCTTCTCTGGAATAAGCTTTTATCTATCCTTAAATAGTTTCCTGCACTGAAAAAATTTTACAGAGCTATGCAGCTTAGGTACTTACATGTAAGAACTAATGGCTTGTATCCACATAGTGAATTACTGATGTGGAGCTGAGTGCTTCAGGGTCTAACTTTTAAGTGCCTGATCCTCAGAATGAGATTTAAGAGTTAAATTATGTTACGTATCCAAGCCCCTTAATGTTGGCAAAACAGAGGCAAACCAGGGCATGCACAAAAGCAGAATGTGGGAATCTAGACAACTTTTAGCCTGACGGCTGACTTAGGTATACATAGGTGTTAAACACCATCAGGGTTAGACACTGGTATTGCACTATTGCTTACAAGCAATATTGTTACATTAGAATAAGCCACAAAACAATGCTTTCATGAGCAAAATACTGTTGTGTCTTTTATCATTAAGTAAACCTTCCTATTTCAAAACTGCCTTAAATATTTTAAGTAATTCTCTCTGCCCAATATCATTCAATTGTAAGTCTAGAGTTTGGTTGGAAAGTTTAAGAAATTATTGTGTTCACACAGGATATTTAGAGTTCTTTGGCAAACAAACAAAACTAAACAGTATGATCCCCTAATTCAGATCCAGGTCTCCTTGTAAGAAGATGGAGACTCCCTTTTTACAAGAATCCACATGCAAAAGATGAGGGGTAATGGGTACAAGTTACTCCTGGAGAGATTCTGGTTGGACAGATGAGGAAAATTTTTTGCAATGGGAACAATCAGCCATTGGAATAATCTCCTCAGGGAGGTGGTGGATACCGCAACATTGGACACTTTTAAGATTCACCTGGCCAGGGTACTGAGACATCTTGTCTAGACCGGGCTTTTGCCAAGACATGTTGGACCAGATGATTCTTGAGGTCCCTGATATTCTATGATTCCGAGATTCTCAGTAATTGGCAGTGATCTCTGTTTCTGTCACATTCATCTTAGAATGTTCTGCAACAATCATTTCAAGTCCCTCTGTATTCAAACAGAGTGCAAACCTGTGCAAAACAACCACCAAAACACAACAACTACTAAGGAAATTTTTGATATAGGAAAAAAAAGAAATCCTCCACACTTAGCATTTCCTTGAATGCCATCTAGAGGATACTATACTAGCGTGGCTATGACACAGTCCTGAGAAATTCGGATATGTGCACTCCAGATCTATTAGTTCTTTATATATGCTGGTCAGAAAATAAGGGTTAGTAAAATGTGATCAAAAAGGAAGTTTAAAAATATCAACAAAATAAATCATATAGAGTAAGTTTGTAATAGTTTTCTAAAAATATCATTCTGCTTGCACAGAATAACTCTGTGCTGATAGCCTTGTGGAAAAGAATTAATGAAAACAAATGGGCTATTTATGTATTGCAGTTTTTCATCCTAAAATATACTTGTTATCATTTTGAGGAACCCACATCAATGGCATTAATTTGCTGAGCCATCATGCTAACTCTGCCATAAATCAGAATTTTCTATGCCTCATTAATGATCATGATCACAAACTATTTGTGATGTTGACTTAACTACTCATACTATGGGTGGTCAGATGTACTGTGATTGAGTTTGAAACTGCACATTGTTATGCAAGTTGATCTTCCCTGAAATGCCCTTCCAAAAATTTCCACTTTGAAGGAATGCATAAAATCTTGAGGAAGAAAGGCTGTTTTGGTAATTAATTCATTGTCTCTGGCTAACAAGAGAGGATTTGGCTGCTCTGAGAATGAACTCCTCTAACTGTAACAGCTTTGAGTTTGTCAGTGTTTATTAGCAGTCATCACTTGCTGGTCGGTTACCATTATATTCAGATCATATGTTCAGTCACCAGGCTATTCAAATAATCTCCTCTCAGTTACTTTAGGTATCTAATTCAATGGGAATACCTAAAGTTAGAAGCATCAGAATCCTTTATAAGTAGTACAGATAGTGCCTCCAGATGTCCGAAGTTAGATAGTGTCACCCATCTCAGATGTCCAAAGTTATGGAACACCCCACAAGAAGTTTGGTGTTCTACTAAGTAACTCATGCTCAAAAACATACCCTCAGGAACTGTGTGGGATTTTGTCTTTCAGAGCTGCTTGCCCAGAGACAGATGACCTTCCCTTCCTCAAAAAAAATCCTGCATCCTTAACTTTTTAAACAGTGATACAAGACCTTAGAGAACACAGCAAGAGCCCACTCTACAGGAGAAAGTTAGCAATTAGATTTCTTCTAAGAATTATAAAGTAGTGCATCTTAAAAGTGTTATGACCTCAGCCTGTCTGGGCCATGCTCTGCATCTCTTCTCAGCAGCTAGATTGGAAAGACAGAGCTGAGACTCAAGATGCCTCCTGGTTCTTTTTGCAGAGATCAGAATGAGTAAGACAAATTCTTCTCTTCCTCCACCTAGAATCTGCTAACTGCTGAATGCTTTCTCAAACAAACCCTGCCTCTCTGCTAATGCACCTCTTCGGCTGAAGGAAGCATCTCATTTACTGTATGATCCTAATTTGTCCCTCAAGCACTGAGGTCAGTGGAGCTGCACAACAGAACAGTGGAAGGAATATAGCTATGTGTGCAATTGTATATTTAAAACATACTGTCTATCTCTATATTCATGCATGCATTTTATCTTTAAGCTATGTCTTCCACACAAGCATATCTACACATGAATAACTGCACTGACATAAAAGCTAATAAATTTTGCTCACAAAAATATACAAATATGGAAAAGCCTATAAAACAATGAGTACTTTCTTCAATGAGTAGAAGCTTCTCACCTTTAATCCACATTCACAACACCAACTTACTGGGTATTTTTTAAGATAACAATCACACTAACCCTACTGTATTCTATACATTTTGACATCACTATGTGGTATTTTTAAAATGATGCAGTGAATATTTCATAATGCAATCTTTTGCATCAGAACCTCCCATCAAATATTCAGGTATAATCTTGTTATAACATCTATGTATCAATTTTAAAGATGCTGTTTGTTTCCTTTTAAAATAGGTAGAAACACAAGCATGATGCTGCAGGTTCCAAGATAACAATAACCACTATTACATGACATTTTTGTAAGCACACAATCCCGAATACAAAAGCAATCCAAAATAGCTGATAGGAGACATTTGTTAGTATTCTCAAGTAATTGAAACTAACAAGGAAGACAATAGTTGATATATTTCAATGTTCAAACAGCTTGATGAAATAATATAGAAAATTTTATGTCTTTAAGAACGATTTGTAGACAGTTTATGTTCAGAATAACAATTTGTAAATACAATTGTTGTTATGAAAAATACATAATTGCAATAGTCAGTTACCATAATTCTATTTCAAGTGTTATATATACACTGTTCTGTCTGAAACATTCTGCACAATCAATTCACAAGTTTAAAGAGTTCTCATATGTATATTGTTACCAAGCTATCTAAACTTCTTCTTTTATTAGAGTAATAAGTGAATGCAATGTTTTTTCTCTATGAATAACACATATTTACATATAAAGCAGTACTGTGAAAAAACCCATCTCAACAGAAGTCAGATTGCTGTTTTCCTTTTTCTGATTTAAAAAAAATAAAGGCAAATGTACCTTTCTAATTTCAGAATATGAGAACATGAAATTGGAGGTATTGTTAAAATAAAAAAATTAATTAGGTTTCCCTGTATTTTTAATATTAGTTTTTATGGCTGGACTCTGCAATTATAATCCTGAATAAACATAGTTCTTTAGAATTTGTTTTATGAAGAACTTTTTTTATAGACTAAGACAAAAAAAAAAAATCTCAAGAGAAAGTGTACTTGAAGCCTTATTTATATGAGAAGACAAAAAGTGGAAAGTCATTCCTTGAATTTGAAGACATATGTACTTCACCGTAAGAAGCTGCCAGAAATCTAATTATCTTTGGAGCCATGATCTCAAGTGCACTGCTTGTGCGTGCGTACAGCAGTTTGGGAAGTTGGACATCCCTTCTGAGAGATGCACTGCAGATTGCTGAGTGAAGTAGCATCTCTTGTGTGAGCAGGATGCCCCAAGCTGAGCATAGTGGGGCTGCCCTTCAGCTCCCCAGTCCCCTAGCTGACTTTCAGCCCTGCCAGAGAGCAGAGTGTAGCCCCAGGGGCATGAGTCCTGCAGCCTCCTGTGCTCCCACCTCTTCTGATGGGCAGACTGGTAAGCTTGCAGGGCTTTAGTCCCACATAACCATCACTGATGTTATCACTCCCTGGCCCTGGGGGTTGCTCAAGGTTGGGTCACCCCATAAGGGCAGTGCCTTGACCTCGACTCCAACTTTGCTCACCACCTTGCCTCCAAGGCTCTAATTCTTGCTTCTCACAGTTGTGTGAGCCCTAGCAGGGTGCTGCTTGTTCAGGTTAGTGACTTCTCAGATACCTGAGATTTACCAGGGATGAGTAAATATGGGTTTTTTTAAGGGGAAGGCATGCTTCATGACATACTAGAACCCTCTGAAGGTGTCAACAAACATATGGTTAACAGGGATTCATTTAATATAGACTATGTGGGTTTCTTAAAGGCCCTTGATGAAGTCCCTCAACAAAGTCTCTTAAAAGAAGGAAAGCCTTTGCATGGATAGGTAAACAGATAAAGTTAGAAAAGAGTAGGCAGGAATAAATGGTCTTTTTGTTTAGAGTGGAACAAGGTCACCAGGGGCCTCCTGCTGCACATTTTGCTTATCCTGTGCCGTTTAAGATGTTCAAGAACTGGTGAGATGAGAAAGTCTGCTAAACTTGTCAGGGTAGTAAAAAGGGAGGACTAACTGTGAAGTGTCAAGGCTTAGGGCTGGACCAGCCACTATATGGATGACAGATGCTCACAATTAACCTGTCTCCCTTCCCAAAAGGGAAAAGTAATAAGGGAGACTTATGGATTGGAAAAGAAAACTATTACATCTTAAATTAAAATAATGACAATAAAATGAAATGTATACAAATATATACAAACCCAATATCGAATTCAATCCCCCTGATAGCAATTATGTTACTGTCACCACTAATGCTGTGGGGCAGGCACTGGGGAAGTCCCAGACTGGGCTTAGTGACAGATGGGAACAAGATGCAGGAGCTGGATTCTGGAATGAACACATTGTGATCAAAGGCAGAACTGACAGAGTCCTCTATGGATGTCAGCCATTGAAGAAGAAAGCTTGATCTTTGTGATCCCTCACCTTTATATGCAATATGATGTATATGGGATGGAATATCTGTTGGTCAGTTTAGGGTCACCTGTCCTGGCTGCTCCTCCCTGCAGCTACAGCCTTATACTTTCTGCACTTCCAGTGTGGTTACCAAGATTTGGCAGTGACATTGGTCTCCATAGGAGCAAGTATAAGCAAGATCCTTTCTGCATACCAGTACTAGGTAGTAACTCTGAACATTGAGTATTATCACTGCTAGAAGCAGACACTGGCTGCAAAAATGTGCTGTTAACTTCAGAAAGTGCAGTTAATTAGAATACACACAACTGACTCTAGAAAAGATTTTGCCTTTCCAATCTGAAAAGCAGGATGCAATGGAAGGTTATATCATGAAAGATATGGAGAATGTAAGGAGCGATCATTATTTCTTGCAGCACAGAAACAAGAGAAAGTCAAAAGAAGTTGAAAGGAAGCGATTTTTAATAAAATGTAAGCTGCAGAATTCCTTGCCAAGGGATGTTATATATTTTTTTTTCAACATGTATTTAATAATAAATTATTAAACAGCTACTGAGCAAGGAAGTCCCCAAAGTACAACTTGTTAGAAGCTAGGTGTTTACTTAGGGAATGCAACTTGTGAACTTTTTCTATTCCCTTACTCATCTCTAATCTTCAGTTTCCAGCTACTGCCAGAGACAGGATATGAGGCTGAATGGACCAACAGTTTGATTCAATACAGTTGCTCTTCTGTATAATCAACAGGAATAGAAAATGAATATGTGAGGAGAGCAGGGTTGCTGCCTCATTGCTTTTGTACTTAGTAGCTTGAAGAGACTTATTCTGGTTTCTTGGTGGTTCAATCTCTCTGTGTCTGTGGTGGTGATAAGTCTGGTGTCTTCTCCCTTAATCTACTGTATGTGCATGGAAAAATTGCTTGCATCTTGCATATTGTAGTGGATCTGCACAATCTGTGGCAGCACTGTTGTATCTCAGATGCACCAGATTCATTCAGCATGGAGTCCATCTGCACGTATTCAGCAGCTGTTTTGTAAGGAGGGAGTCAGTTTATGATAAACTGTTGAAATCCTAATCATGCATGAAGTGACAGGAGTGAGATATACAAGCAAACCTCAAATGCGGCACACTTTCACTTAATCCTATATACAATACACAAAGTGATTGTCCATCCAATTTGGAGGCTGAGGCAGTGTATGCTACACCCATAGTTAGGCAGACAGTAAACCACTGCACACGTGCTCTTTGGACAGCCAGACAGCCAACCAGAAGGTAATCTGGTAGGCAGACAGGTCAGCAAAATGTGAGAATTCCCCACAAGAGGTACATGCATTTGGCTGACTCACTGGAGGAAGTTTGTTTTGCTTCTCTGGCCTGGGGCAGACTTACCAGTTGACAAACTGCACTGGGATGGTCAGAAACAGAAGTCTTCTCTGCAGCATTTGCTACCCATGTTTTGGGACAGAGGATCAGTGAAGGCCACAGGATGTGCTTTGAGTGAGGAGAAATGCAGGAACAAAGAGACTTCAAGATACCAGAGCTATTGCAGCAGCAAAGAAGGAAAAGGTCCTATGGATGGAAGCACTGTAATGAAACATGGAATGTCTGCAGGGAGTTACCTCCTTACTGAAAAGAGGGTAAGCTGAAATACTAGGCCATGTGTGTGAGTGGATTATCCAAGAGACATCTGCATTGCATGTGGGTTTTTATAATCACACATAGTAAGTGCTGAAATTAATACACCCCTGGAATGATCTTTTTTCATAAGACTCAGAGTGGCTGAGACATCACATTTTTTAAAGTATGAGCTATATTCTTTACCATGACTCTTGATTAAAGAACTCAGCATTGCCTTAAGTCTCATCACTATCAAAAAGTAACCATTTAATTCAGTAAAGATGGGACTGGGTTGAAAAACTCATGTGAAAAGATTGATTACTTAATCAAGTTTGCATTAACATATGTAGTCTGGATTGAAACAATAAAATCTTGATTATTCACTGTCTTTATCCTGCAGGACATAAAATAAAGACTATTTAGTCCCCTTCCACAAGTCAAAAAATAATAAACACGTTTTGGCTATTGATGAAACAGAAAACAGGTAGAGATTGAAGCTGCCTTATCTCTGTTCTGTCAGCAAAGGGGCTGAAGCATGTTGCAACTGAATCAGAGACATGAGCCTGAGTCCTGCACTGCCTGTGCACTGAAAGCCACCTACAATCACTTTAGCTGCAGGTGGATAAGCATCTGCAGGCTGAGAGACAAGGGTGGCATGTCAGGCTGTCAGCCACATCACTCACTGATGTGTCATTGTCTGGAGTCATTTATATGCTGTACCCACAATAGTCCAATGGATCACCTATATAGGAACTGACTTTTTGTCTAAACTGTCCAGAAAGCAAGGTTTTACAGGGATTGTTTTTAAGTCTGTCTGGCATGTGAAATTAAAAATGCATAAAAATAGGTAGATCCTGAGTGGCTTTACAATACATTACATATTTTGTCATCATGTCTACATGTACATTTATTGCAAACTGGTTTTAGAATGGAGAAATAACTCAGCATGTGAAAAAAACAAAACAAAGCATTCCTCCTTCCCTCACATTTTCTATTTGTGATTGCACTACTATCATGCAATGGGAAATAAAAAAAGACATAAAACTTCCTCAGAACTTTAAACTGAGTTTTCTAATCCAGTGGTAAGAAACAACAGTATGAATATGGAGATATGCCAGATGACTTCAGTCAAGTTTTACCAATTTACTGAAAAGTTTTTAGACAGAAAACATGAAAGGTCTGAACTTGAAGTCCACTGCATACTTGTGGAAGTTTGTGTACATTACTTAAGAGATGTGATACAACTATGGTGATATAAAAAAACAAACCACAAGATGAAAACCAGACTTCTGACAAAAAATATTAAATCTATCCAGGATTTTAGAGAGATAATTTTTGTAGTTCATTTTAAGAACGTATTCTCACTTCTGTTTGCAGCACCCAATTCCTTTCTTAAAAAAACCCAACTTATGCTTTCATTTTCATAAGAGACTTTTTATTACAAGCATGTCCGTCCCTAACACTTGTGGAAGCTCAGTTATTCCTTGAAACATTTTTTTCTGTGAATGAATAATGAAAAAAAAAATTTATGATGGGTATAGATCAGAGTCTTTACTGTTATCTAACAACTGTACTAGGCACTGCTTACTTTAAAAAATATATTACATGTAAGAATCAGTGCTTATTTATCTTAGTGTGTCCATCTACAATACAAAACTGTATGACTTAACCTTGTGAATATGTGACTGGTAGGATCAATCAGGTGAACAACTAAAGGTAGTATAACCAATTTAGCCACAAAACTCTAGTGGCTTTTCTTTCCATGTAGCTTATTTTCTTATTTTGACCCTTCTAAGATGGAGTGTTGTCACAGTCACCAGTAATAGTGCATGAAAATACTTCTGTCCTTAAAGTTTCCTACCAAGAAGCCATTCTAGTCCCTTTCTGCCTCAAAACATCCCTAAAGACAAGGGTATTTTCCCACCCAGGGAAATCTCAGCAGAAAATAAAGTTTGGTTTTATTTCACCTACC
The DNA here is from genome assembly GCA_013401335.1 of Brachypteracias leptosomus. NCBI lineage: Eukaryota > Metazoa > Chordata > Aves > Coraciiformes > Brachypteraciidae > Brachypteracias > Brachypteracias leptosomus. The sequence goes on along the minus strand of VYZX01028831.1, from coordinate 18,269 downwards.
TATTTAAATCTTCAGATAAAAAGAAAAAAAAGGTCATATAACTCAGCCCATAACCCTAAATATTCTAGTTTAGGAATGTCTATAGTGTTTCATATGGGTTCTTATTCAGGTGCACCACGACTTCTTTTATCAGATTTCCTACATGTGCCATAGTTTCCTCCTTTACTTGTAAAGAGGGAAACTAATCCCTGGGACATCAGGAAATTGTGAATGATGTGAGATACTGTTTGATAGAGACAGAAGAAAATGGCAACATCAGAAAATTACAACTCTGATCTCAGCCCAAATTCAGTTTTCAAACTTTTGTTTCTTAAACGGAAAGCAAAAACTTTCCAATAAAACCAGACTTTGTACAGATAAAAATGGACAGCAATGCTAACTTCAAGCAAAAATCTTTTACATCTATACATTTTCTGCTTTCTCCTTGTATGATATACTTTCATATTTAAATGTCAGAATGACAAAAGATTTGGATGCTGGTGAACACATAAGTTCATCCTGAAGCACAAAGGCTTTTTTGGAATATATATCTGTCACGCAGACAGACCACATTTTCTAAAGAATTAAAAAACCCCCCGATCAAATTGATGTACTAAAACCCAACAGAACTTATACACCACAATGATCAGGGACAGCTGATTGCAGCTAGCCTGCTGAATTCAAATTAATCCTAGAACTCCACATGTTGGTTTTACCATAAACACTGCACATGAGACACTTGATGACTGAGAGGAATTTTCAAAATCAGACAAAACTAAGAATCTTATTCCCGAGACAGAACAAATTTAGTCTTGCAAAATTTACAACATAGTAAAAGGAAGCTTTTAAGATATGATAGAAGGAAAAACTGGGATTGTACATCTGAATTCCTAGTCAATGAGATCATAAAGATTAGACTGTTACCAGGCCTGAGTCTCAGATTTACCACATTTGCAAACACTGAAGTGTAGGCAAGATAAATACTGGAGATGACACTGGCAGCCAATAGAAGTATTTCAAAGCACTCGATTATGTTACATTATTTATGACCTAGCAAGAAAAGTGTGGGTAGGAAGAAAGGGTCTTTTTTGCAAAGGCTTGAGTCCAAGACATGAGGAATTAAAGAAAGATCAGAAAGAAGAGATGATTTCCTAAGTGAGGACACAGTGTTTTCCTCTCACTCCTAGCAGTCTACCCCAATATTTGGAATATGTAACAACATTAACAAAATGACTTGAAATTATCTGAGACCATTTGTATCTTAAATAATGCATAAGCCATGCTAGCTACTGTTAGAATCATTTTGGACTAACTCAGTGTCAGAAACATTGCTTTAGCCAAAATCAGATGGATATTGGCCTCTCTGCATGTTACGGTGATGCTGCTTTTCAAATAGAATGACTTGAGTCCAAGATCCCTTCATTATGGTCAAAGCTGTTTATATAACAGCTGTAGAGCCTTACAACTGAAGGTATAACCTGTTACAATTAAAGATTAAATGTAAATTACTACCAATTTTGAAATATATCTGTTTGGTCATATTTCCTAGATTTCCAGATGTACTAAGCTCTCACAGCATCTAGACGGAGTTACAGCTGCCCAGATACTTTGCAGATCTGGTCATGGGTAACTAATTAGCAATAGGAACAGCAGCAGCAGATACTGCATGTTTAGAGTGACTACATAGAGTCAGCTTCCCTTAAAGCTAGCTATAGAAATAAATGTTCATGATCTTTAAATTAATATTCCCAGAGCAGCTCACCCAATTATACTGAGATTTGATATAGAGAAAATCAGTGGAGAAAAATCACACTGCTCCTTTATTTATCTCTAGAAAATGATGAAACTATTTGTAAATTTAACACTTTAGAAATATTAAGAATAACCTGGGAATCACCAACATCCATGTGTTTGTTATCTGTTTAGTGGCAGTTCCAAAACAAAGGCAGTCTATTGGCTACATACTGTAGGGCTTGTGCTAGCAACATTCTACATTGTTATCACAACTTCTTCCCTGGGTCTTGCAAGACTCCAGGCAGATGAATCATCCTGTTTCCGAGGCATGGCTGTAGCAAGTACAGGGAATGTGTTAGGGCACTGGGAGGAGATGGTTGTGTGCTCCTCTGCTATGGGCAAACCACTGGTGGTAAGGTGGTGACAGGTGACAGTCAGCTGGGACACATCTCCAGGAGGAATAGCACCTCAGCCAGCAAACTGTCTCTCCACATTTCTGCCCTGCAGCCCCAAGGAAATCCCTCTAAACAGTTCTGAGGCATGATGCTCCATTCTCATAGATCCTCTTGCAAGATGGTGGTGTTCACTTTTGCTTAGAGAGGATTTAAGTTCTTTATGATACATACTGAATGATAAATACGCATAAATATAAGACTCTGGCTCTATCAGAACCCACGTGAAAACAAAAACATTCCAAAATGTTCTTACTTTGATATCACTATTATGACAAAACAGGTATGTCTCTGTTGTCAACATGGCAGCACATTACTCATGCTATGCTGTAAAGGATTTTAAATTGCCTAGGATAGGGTAGTGGGGGTGGTGAGAGAAAGGGCAGTTTGTTCTTCATGCCACCATCCAGGTGGCCTCTTAGCAGCAAGTTGGCTTAAGTATGTGTTCCAATCTCAAATTGTTTTGTGTGTGCTTCTGTGCGTGCTAAACAAGTCCTGCCATCCTCTTCCAGCTCTATCAGCTAGCATCTTTCAATCAACAAATTGCACTTTGGCATGAACAGAAGGTTTAAGATGGACTTCTGCCACCCTCCCAGTCCCAAGCTAAATAGCTATGAACATATGCAGAGGTTGTGTTGCTCAGTTTTAGGGCTTTATGATGGCACATTTAATTGTACTAAAAGTGCAATTGATGAAAAGAGAGTTACAGATTGAATAGGCAATGCAGCAGATGTACAAGGTCATTCAACAAGGACTGCTCATTACTCCAAATTACCACCCTTGAGGAAAAACTATAGTATATGCCAGGATGGAGATCTTTCTCTGACACCTCATCCTTCAGTTTCATCCCAAAGGCCATCTTTGTTTTCTTGCAGATAACATTTCCCAATTAGAACCTTCTACCTTAAGTTACAATTACTCGATTGCCACATCTAATGTAATTCACATATGTTAAGTATGCTACTGCTGCTTCCATTCATTTTAAGAAAGGTGATTTCCAGAAACTGTGTACAATGTGTTTGTACGTTCCCAGACCTGTGTTTCTGCCCCATTTGACAAAGTGATGAAAGACAGATGCCTTGTTTATTTTTAAATCACATTAGCTATCTATTTTCATTTATCTTTTACTTTCAGAATTCCTCATTCAATTAGTCTGACAACATTGGTCAAAAAAGAGCATAACTTGCTCAACAGTTTATAGGGTTTGGCAGCATTGGAATGTTTGCTGCCGCTTATTTGGCTCTCCTGGCATTCACAAACAGGAACAAGTATTAGATGGACACAGTTAACTAGACCACAATTTTTAAAATTCTTCTTGGAATCAGCAATATTTTATTCAATATAGCTCATGACCTTTTTTAACCAATTGCTCCCTGCCAAAGAGCCACCATCACGGCCTTCATACATTTCAAGTGATTTCCCAGAGAGCTAGAAGGGAAGTGCTGCCCTCCTCATATAAGGGAGGGCCACCACAACCCCCTGCAAAGCTATAGACTTGGGAAGGAGTGGCTAGAAAGCTGCTCAGCAGAAAGGGACCTGGAGGTTTTGATTGACAGCCGGCTGAACATGAACCAGCAGTGTGACAAGGTGGCCAAGAAGGCCAATGGCATCCTGGCTTGTATCAGGAATAGTGTGGCCAGCAGGACTAGAAAAGTAATCATCCCACTGTACTCGGTGCTGGTGAGGGTGCATCTTGAGCACTGTGTTCAGTTTTGGGCAGCACAGTACAAGAAAGATATTGAGGTTCTGAAGAGAAGGGGAACAAAGCTGGTGAAGGGTCTTGAGGATAAGTCTTATGAGGAGCTGTAGAGGGAACTGGGGTTGTTTAGTCTGAAGAAGAGGAGCCTGCTTTGGCAGGGGAGTTGGACTACATGATCTCCAGAGGTTCCTTCCAATCCCTACCATTCTGTGATTCTGTGAAATGTGGAAGAAAAAAAAACCCAAAAACTAAATCCCAGGACTTAAGATAAGATTTGTATTTACTTTTATTGGTCAAACAAAATCTCAGAAAAGAGGTAAGTTAGGGCCTTTCATCTTCTATTTTTGTGCTGGAATTTGGTGTAGAGATGCTGATAAAGGAATAGAATAAATACCATATTTATGTATAGGAAAATGATGGCTCCTGTTCCTATTCCTTCAATCTACCGTCTCAAAACTGCTAATCTAATAAATGCCATGGAATGAAAAAGATAAAGTTGAACAGGAGATCAGTAGCAACGTCATTTACAAACACTTTATCTCCAGAAAAATGTCAACCTTTTTGTCAGGAATAATTCTAGATAACCAATTCAAGTAGCTGTACTTTGAAATATTGTCCAATAGCTTCCAAAACATGTCATTAATTGTCCTGAAAAATATGAAAAAATACAAGTTTTTGTCTTCAAAATGCAAAAGAGAAAGTGTAGGAAAATGATTTACTGGGTACATTTAATAATGTAACTGATAACACTTATCCTGCATGGTTGCAGAACACAGTAATTACAAAAAGCAGAGTAAATTTCTCTCGCTCATTTTCTTGTCATCCTGTTTCTCCAAGATCTGTCATCAAATATATTTATTTATGAATGGTTACCTATAAATCTCATGATAAGAACTGTTTCTTACAGTCTAAAGTGCTGAGATAACATATTCATTTACCAAACTATTTTTATCGGTGTGCTGTGTAAATCACTGTGCTGACCCACTTTTATTAGATTCAAACACTATGGGGCCTTCAGGAGTATCAGTCAGCAGATACACCCACTGGAGGCTTTATTGTTTTTTAAAATGGCACACAATGCATGGACTGCATGGCTGCCACAACTGATAAGAGCTCAAGTCAGGGCTGGACATATCCAGCCTTATTTTGTTTTTCTTCCTTCATTCTTTGTTGTTGTTTATCTCTGTCTTGCAACACTTAGGTTTTTATAGTCTACAAATACAATTTCTAATATTAATATGTTTTCCTGAAAAACGTTAATTTCAGAATGCTAAAGTATTTCCCTCCCCCCCATACATCCAATCCACATTTAATTTCAAAGGCATCCAATCCCATGCTTCTCACAGCAGTACTATGTCTTTTGGTTTGTAAGATGCACTCTGCTTAAGAAATGGCTAGAAACAGTACTGGTGGTAGTAAAATACTGCAAGAAGAAACCATTTGAATGAGACATATTTGGNCCCTACCATTCTGTGATTCTGTGAAATGTGGAAGAAAAAAAAACCCAAAAACTAAATCCCAGGACTTAAGATAAGATTTGTATTTACTTTTATTGGTCAAACAAAATCTCAGAAAAGAGGTAAGTTAGGGCCTTTCATCTTCTATTTTTGTGCTGGAATTTGGTGTAGAGATGCTGATAAAGGAATAGAATAAATACCATATTTATGTATAGGAAAATGATGGCTCCTGTTCCTATTCCTTCAATCTACCGTCTCAAAACTGCTAATCTAATAAATGCCATGGAATGAAAAAGATAAAGTTGAACAGGAGATCAGTAGCAACGTCATTTACAAACACTTTATCTCCAGAAAAATGTCAACCTTTTTGTCAGGAATAATTCTAGATAACCAATTCAAGTAGCTGTACTTTGAAATATTGTCCAATAGCTTCCAAAACATGTCATTAATTGTCCTGAAAAATATGAAAAAATACAAGTTTTTGTCTTCAAAATGCAAAAGAGAAAGTGTAGGAAAATGATTTACTGGGTACATTTAATAATGTAACTGATAACACTTATCCTGCATGGTTGCAGAACACAGTAATTACAAAAAGCAGAGTAAATTTCTCTCGCTCATTTTCTTGTCATCCTGTTTCTCCAAGATCTGTCATCAAATATATTTATTTATGAATGGTTACCTATAAATCTCATGATAAGAACTGTTTCTTACAGTCTAAAGTGCTGAGATAACATATTCATTTACCAAACTATTTTTATCGGTGTGCTGTGTAAATCACTGTGCTGACCCACTTTTATTAGATTCAAACACTATGGGGCCTTCAGGAGTATCAATCAGTCAGCAGATACACCCACTGGAGGCTTTATTGTTTTTTAAAATGGCACACAATGCATGGACTGCATGGCTGCCACAACTGATAAGAGCTCAAGTCAGGGCTGGACATATCCAGCCTTATTTTGTTTTTCTTCCTTCATTCTTTGTTGTTGTTTATCTCTGTCTTGCAACACTTAGGTTTTTATAGTCTACAAATACAATTTCTAATATTAATATGTTTTCCTGANAATCAGTCAGCAGATACACCCACTGGAGGCTTTATTGTTTTTTAAAATGGCACACAATGCATGGACTGCATGGCTGCCACAACTGATAAGAGCTCAAGTCAGGGCTGGACATATCCAGCCTTATTTTGTTTTTCTTCCTTCATTCTTTGTTGTTGTTTATCTCTGTCTTGCAACACTTAGGTTTTTATAGTCTACAAATACAATTTCTAATATTAATATGTTTTCCTGAAAAACGTTAATTTCAGAATGCTAAAGTATTTCCCTCCCCCCCATACATCCAATCCACATTTAATTTCAAAGGCATCCAATCCCATGCTTCTCACAGCAGTACTATGTCTTTTGGTTTGTAAGATGCACTCTGCTTAAGAAATGGCTAGAAACAGTACTGGTGGTAGTAAAATACTGCAAGAAGAAACCATTTGAATGAGACATATTTGGAATCTATCAGCATTGAGGGTCCTCTAAAAGCAAGCTTTAAAATCATACAAAAACTTGTTTTGTTTTGCTATGTTTTTCAGAGGTTGCTCCTCATGCGTTTCACATTAAACATTTCTCAGACTGAAAGAAAGTAATGAAATTACCACAAGTACAAAACTAACAATAAAAACTGACTCAACTCTGACTACAACAAAAGGGTTTTTTACAAAGAGAAAAGAAACACATCACTCTTTGTACCTATGAGACCTTAATGTAAGAAATTGAATAATCTCATCAAAGGGCTGAATGTTAGTTGTACAGGAGCCAGTAGTTCATAAAATCTTGTATTTCAAATTTAGATTAACTTCTTTTACAGAATATTAAATTCTTATTTGCTTAGGGGCATCTCTTTAATGTCATGAGAATGTTAGTAGGAGTCAATAGAAGAAATTTTGAATCACCAACACTGAAGAAAATTGGATCCTAGCAAGTGTATTGAATAAGATGATGAGGGCATAGGAGCTGGACAAAGCTTTGTGCAGCTACTGCCATGGCCAGGTAAAAGCTAGATACATAATAGACAAAGAGCAGAGAATCCTTTCAAAAATTAATTAATCAACTTTCATCCCACCAAGATAATACCATATTTCAAATGTTTTACCATGGTTCTTTTGACAGTTTCTGCTTGCATAAATCACCATCTTAATTTCAGCTCCCCCATAGCATAAGGAAACCATATACAATTTACTGTTTCAAAAGACATTTTCCATACCCTGTTTATCATCTTACCTATAAACCTTCCACCAAGACATTTAAACCACAAGATTTCTCTGTGAGAGATATATCTCTCCTCCCTCACTAACCCTGAAGGGAAAGTTTCCAAGTAATGTCAAGATGGTGCTGCCCATTAGGGAGTAACACACTGGGAAGGACAGTGAGAGACAAGCATTTCAGCAAATGCTGAAGGTAACAAGCAGCAGCTAGCCTCAGCTTGAGCTGTGTTGTGGGGTAGGACAAAGATGTGGTGCATACTGCAGGGAACTGTGATGTAAAGAGAAAGTAAACTAAATGAATGAATTCTGTCTGATACAGAAAAGTCTGTAAAAAGATGTGAGAAAGTGAGTGGTATGGTCTGGAAATGAAAACCACTTCTTGGATCTGATCTGAGAGAAATTCCATGGGCCAGAGACCAACTACAGCCTGCTGCAACTGGAGCAGCACCAAGGCTTAGGTGGGTTTCCAAGGGAGTGACCAGCCCTGGGCTCTTAGGCTGTTTCAAGAACCAGGTAACCAGCTCCCACATGGTTCAAGGGTAGCTATCATCTCCTGCCTGGCAGTGGAGTAAAGTGGCCCAAGGGCTGCTAGATAATACATACCTATAGCAACAGGAGAAAGCAAGACAGCAACAGGCAATCTCCCTGGCTTGTTTTGAGAGCTAGATGTCTTCTAATTCCAGTCCTGTATCAAATCCTAAACATGGAGAGAGCCTCTGTAATTTCCTGGTGGCCAGCTCCTCTCTACTTTCTGATATGTAGCACACACATTAGATGGACATCTAATCTCTTGATAGGTCACATAGCTTGGTGTATGGCTCAGAGGGTTTGGTGGGATGCTGATGCAGTGAACAAATGTAAGTTTTATTTTCAGCATCCATTCAGTACTTTACATGAGCGTTGGAACACCCATTAGAAGGACATTCAAGCTTGCTTTGTGTTTTGGAAACTCTTTGGCTTTCAGTCAGATGTTGTATCCGGAGAGCAAACAGGAATGGTTGAACCAGAGTTGCATCTGCTCTGTATTATCAAGTTCAAGTTCACAGTGCTGCTTATATTTTTCTATTGAGCTCAGACGGCCAGTTTCCATTCAGGCTCCTACTCCCCTTGTGCTCCATGCATCTGTTGACTACTATTCTAATTGTTAGGTGCTGAATAAATGTCAAGAAATGCTGTCTGTTATTTCTGTAATATATACTGCATTAGTATATTTCATGCTTGCTTTCTATTGCTTTCCCATCACATAGTGTGATGTTGCATAAAGGCTTTTATCCCCAGAGAGCTTTTTTTCATGAAATGTGTTGAGATGTTGGAAATCTATCCAAAACACTGCTGCTATCTTTGACTTTGATACAATTAGCTACTTGGTAAAAAAGGCAAATTGGAATACACTATGAAAGAAATAAAAAATACACTTAGTCAATTCCTAGTTGATTCAGTGCAGGTGTTTAGCCTACTGTCTGAAAAAAGATAAGTTGCAAACCATTTCAAAGATTACTCTTCCCAAACAATAAAAAAAATACCTTAAACTTGACATTTCCAAAATGATGAATCTTGGATTAAATCATGTGAAATGTTAAAATGAAGAGAAAAAGAAAAATCAATAGCTGTGCAGATGAAGCAATGTGAGGTCAATCATACTGTACTGCCAGTGCCAGGCCACCCATGTCTTTTTAATAGCAGTATTTTTAAAGTGTACAATACCTGAAAGACACTAGAGATTAATTTTCAAGACTGAATCTCCTCTTAACAATAAAAATATTAAACATTTTGTCTTTAGAGACTGGAGCAGAGGCATAATAAAATGGCACATTTCCAAAAGAGTTTTTACTGCATCCTTGAGATTAGTTGACCAATATTATCCTCAGCATTTCGCGTTACATGAAAAGCTTCAGACAGAGGAGGATAAAAAAAAAAGGCTTAAACAACATCACTGCTTTTGAAATGTGTCCTGAGCCTGCTGCTAACATTTTTATGCCATACCCCAGTATTTCCCTGTGAAAGCCATAGCTGTGGTGTAAGCCATAGCTGTGGTGGACAGTACTACAGGGCTTATTCCACCACCTAACCCAGCATGTTCTGAAGGAATGCACGCCTCTCACTCCTAGACTATGTGGGTAGCTTAAGGTGGACACTCAAGATGGCTGTCTTGTGCACACAGTGGAGATGCCCAAATATAGACAATATGAATACTTCCCATACTGTATTTCAATGTGTATGGTTAAGAAGTAGAACTAAGGCATTTAATTTTCCTTTGTGTACTAAAAGCTAAAACTTTCCTAAATTTATTTTAATGTTGAACATATTGATTATTTTTTACTAGCTCGGGTCTTAGCCATATTTACAGTGAGTTGACACGAGCTCATGTTCACCTCTTTAACATTTGGTTCCTTGCATGTACATAGGCAGCATTCACTCCATTGGAGTGTGATTTTATAGGCCCAAATACAACCAGTCTGATGATGTAACTGCTAACACACTGGGAAGGAATGGCTAAGAAGCTGTCTTGACCTTGGACTAGCCAGAGGAACTTGTTGAATACTGACAGTTACCCATAAGTAGTGAAGGCTAAGCAAGTGGGAAAATGCCTCATTGTTCCAGAGAAATATATCATAATGATTTTCCTGTTACTTGTATTCACTGTTTTTATTTAGATTTAAGGGGCTTCTCAATTAAAATATAGCCTAGACATGGAATATTAGCAGAACTGTTTTTAATGCAGCACTATTTACATTTCAGGGAAAAACAAAAGAGTGGTGGAATTGGACTACTCCTAGATAATTCTTTAAGAGGGGACTGAGAAGAGGGAAGCTTTTGCTTCATTTTTATCTGATCAGTGGGACTGAATGTTTATTTGAAAAGAAAGAAAAAGAAAGACATTTCAGAGCAAAGAGGATGTTTGAACCGATATTAGGGACTAGAATTAAATTGTTGTAAATGACATATAAACTCCTAAAGCTAACTTCTCCCTTCAAAGATAAATGACATTAATTCACAATACTACCCCTAAACCTCTCTAGTCCTTCTAGGAGTGTATAAAAAGGTATATTTTTACAGCCTGAGCTGCTTTACAGCTTTAAGATGAAGACAAAAATGGACACTAAGACATTTTATAAAATACAGTTAGTTAGTGCTAGTAAAAGAAAGCTGTCTGTGAAGCTTTTCTTTTAAGTTTTCCTATGATAGTTATTATTGAGACAGTCTAGTGCTGTTTAAAGTTGGGGAAAAGCCTTACTTCGAAGGATATGCGTACATTTTATCAATAATGGTTTTTCATTTTAAGACTTTTTTATAGCTAGGAAAAAAAAAAAGCTAGCTTTTGAAATGGGATTTTTCACTCAACCACCCACTGTAGAGCTAACATAATTGTGGTGTCAAACTACATCAGCCTGTGTCAGTTCTCTCTGTAATTACTGAGCAGACAAGGGCATTTCAGAGCATGAGTGATGGTTTGTTGTTTCCCCAAATCTGGTAGGAATCTTATTCCAGCAAATGTGGTCAGTAAAGTTAAAATAGCATAGTATTTATTGTCTTGATGAGCTGATGATTAAACAGCTGCTTCTAAAATCCCAGCTTTTACCAAGGCAATATATTCAGAAACATGCCTTTGAAGAAGTGGGGGAAAAAGTCCCAGTTTCTCTTTCTGTGATTCATAAGTATACAAAAAAGCAAATATAAACTGCTTTATTCAAACCAGCTTAAATTTAGTAGTGTGACTATGATGTATGACATCCATATAAAAAAAAATCCATGAAAATAGTGCAATGCAGTAGATAATATGTAACTTTGCGCTGCACTCACACAAACATCAATGCTTAGAAATCACAAAGTGACTGAGGAGAGGGCATGTTGGTTTATGAGAGCTCAGAAGAATCCCTTAAAAATAATTTTGTGCTTGCATGATTTTTTGTTTTGCTCAAACCCAGGAAATCCTGCAGCATATGTTCTCCAAGCTAGCGTTAAAAGAACTCAAGGAAAGGACTCTCAGCCTTGTCCATAACATTCCTGATCCATGCAACACAGCTTCCTCTTTGAAAAATAACCAATGAATTGCACAACAGAAAAGTATAAAACTATTTGGGTAAATTTCTACCAGTGTTTATTTTTCTGATGTTTAAAGGAAAAAAAAATCCCAAACCATTAAAAATGAGACAGCATCCCTTGGGTAGTAACTATTTATTTTCTTATCAAATAAGAGCTAGCTAGTTAATTATCTTGGGACAAACCAGGAGAGAGAGATGTGTGAAAAATGAAAATGTCCAAATAACTGCATGTTCCTATGGGTAAATTCACAAGCAATCATAGAGCTATAAATTACTCTCCTATATTGCTTCTTCCTTTCTACACAACACAGAAACACATAGAGGCCTTATAATTACTTAGTGAGCTCACTGTAACTCATGAGATTGTTCTCAGGTTTACATTTGACCTATTAAGAAATCTTAACTTCTGTATTTAAACTCATTTACTCAAAAGCCTGAAAGAAAAAAAATATTTAGTATTTCTGATGTAGAAGACTATTCATTCCTTTTTTGCTTATAGACTAGTATCTTTTGGGATTCTCCTGTTCCTGTACTATAAGAATGTATCAGATGTTTGTGAAAAAATACTGTTAATGAGTCTAACTAAACCAATAGATTTTATTACATATTTTTGCATTTTATCAGTGTTCTGTAAAATCAAATGGCAAATGCTAATTATATGAGCCAAAACTCTAATGCAAGCAAAAGACCTCTTTTTTTAAATTATTATTATAAAATACATATCTTGTGGAGGCTTGATGCTTCTACCTAAATTTAGAGTACTTGTATAACCCTGTTTATTGTTAGCTTAGGATTGTAGAAAAATAATGTCCTGACATATACTTGCTTGTCAGCATCTCCTCAGAGGCTTCTGAGCTGCTAGTCAATCCCAGTCAAGATGTGCATGGAAACAGGGAATAGTCTTGGATGGAAGGGGCTTTGAAGGGCACCTTGTCTGACTTTGCCCAAAAGAGGGCCCAATTAGATCAGATTTTCAGGGCTTTGTCCAGACAAGTTCTGAATATTTCCAAAGATAGGGTAGAAGTTACCACAAGTATTAAGTACTTCAGTGAAGTAGAAAGCTTTTATTAACATCCTTCACTGAACAAAAGGCTGCTCTCAGCCCTTATGAATCACAAGACAATCCACATGGGAATGCCTCAGACCCAAAACCTCAAAAAAACCTGACAAAACTTTCTAAAAACTACACCATAGCCAATGATAATAATATATGAGCACTAAAACATCACTTTAATTCTGTGTGTTAAATTATGTTAGTCTAATAAATACATAGGTAAATGACTAATTGCTTGCGAATTCAATTAAACTACAGATTTAACCTGGAAAATATGTGTCATGAACCTAAGTTTTCCATCACTGCATATAGTGAAAACAAGTTTCAAAACAGCTAAGTAGTTAAAACTATGAGGTTTAGTTCTTTCATATCATCTGGAGCTGGGCTCTCTTCCCTCAATTCTTTTATTCTACTTCCAGTGGAAAGAAAAATATTTAAACAATTTGGATTATCACAGATCTTAATCTCAGTGAGAAAATTAACAGATCTATAAGGTTCATTTCTATTCAGATCTGCCACCCAACCAATTTTAGTTCAGTTCTTAAAGTTTGCCATGTGCTTGATGGCCCAATTGAACAAGTGAAACATTGCTGAACCTATCATTCAACAAATTGCAAATCAACTCTCTGAAAAAAAAAAAAAAAAGACTGCTTAAGAATCTTGCTGTTGTGCAAAAAACAGCCCCAGATCTTTAGGCAACGCTATTAGGATTTAAATCTGTGGTCACTGGTAACGGTGTTTTGCACTGCCTTTCATCTCCAGATCTACTGGCTACTTTAGCCTCTCTGCATAGTGTTCCTCGTGCCAGCAACATTGCCCTTCTTTTGTCTGAGTGTGAGGCAGACGTAGGCACAGCCTGGAGAGCTTGAGTTTCTGGCTCTGTGTCATCCTGGACATCATGGAGTTGTCTCAAACCTTTTCTCCATGTCTATACAATGCATTTCTCACCAGATACGAGTTGCCTAGAAGAAAGATTTCATTCTTACATGGTAGGAGACCTCTGGCTGATTAATTAGGTGTGATTAAAACCCTCTACTTATTAGAATACCTATCAGGAATACTTTGGAGGAAAGAGAAATATAGTGCTCGAGTTTAGGTTCAAGCATATCTTGCAAGTCTACTACTATGTGTAGACTTACAGTTCAGTAAATATGATGTTGTGACAGGCTAGACTTTGGGTTAAGCTAACAACACAGGTCTCTAGACTTGGCTTGCCTGAAGCTCTACTTCAGCTTAGTTAGCTGTAACTAACGCAGCTAATCACAGGAACTATCTCAGGACCAGGTGATTGGTCCTCATATGATTTGTTTTAGCTTTTACTTAGCTCTGTACAAATATGTGGTGTAGTGCATTGTGTCGTATATACATTCTGTTACTAATAGGCAGTAATGACTAGAAATTACTGTGTGTCAAATGAACTATCTATGACCACAGAATTAACTGCAGCATAAAGGAGTACAGGCACAGGATGATAGCAGACACCTTCGAAGTATAGTTACACCATGATGCCAGAAACCCTAGGGATATAAGCAACTCAGCAATCATCAATTACTGTCCTTAAAAGAAGGCAATTTTTGGAGTTGGGTAAAGCCAGTTTTAGAGGCTTTAGAAAAAAAAGAAAAAGCATCTAATACACCTGAAATGCCCGCCTTACTGGGGCCAACTTCACTTAATGTCTTCATTAACAATTTAGACAATGGGATGGAGTAAACTCTCAGAAAATTTGTGGTCAATACCAAATCTCTGGGAGTGATTGGTACACTGGAGGGAAAGGGCTGCTAAACCCTGGGATGGCTCAGGGGAGATGTTATTGCTGTCTGCAAATATCAAATAGGATGGTTTAGAGAAGGTGAAGTCAGTCTCTTCTCAGAGGTACACGATGAAAGGAGGGGAAGTGGTGGTTGCAGCACATTACATTTTGACTAGATATAACAAAATATTTTTTCACCATTTGGGTGCTCAAATACTGGAATAGGTTGACCAGAGGGACTGTGTGTGGTATCTTCATCCTTGAAGATACTAAAAACTCAAAAGATTAAGACTCTGAGCAACCTGATCTCATTAGATCTGTTTTGACTGGGGCTCAGATCAGATGACCCACAGATATCTCTTCCAACCTAAAGTATTCTATGATCCTGTTACTTTAAGAATTATGATAAAACTGCATAAACTGGTAATGTTGCATCTGTCTTGCTATCATCTATATTAATATATTAAATTACACTTACAAGACTTCAGAATAAAGCATCCAAAGTTTAAAAGAGTTCAGAATTATGGCTGTTCATCAGCCAAATTAAGCACTATTCATTTAAACCATTATGCAATTCTAAATTACATGCATGAATCTATTATTCCACCACTTCAGCTACTGAATCGGATGAATTACATTCACTGAACAAGAAGTCATTCAATATGTTTTATCTTAAGCCACCACAGTCTCAGATTATATTTGTTGTGGCTCTGAAAAAGTATGCTCCCATTCTAGGATTTTGTAAATGTAGTACCAAAATACAGTGTCAAAACTCTCTTTGTAAGGTGAATTGGTATTACTTTCTACATTTTACAGGGGAAAAAATAAAATAAGGCATGGATTTTAAACTGATGTTTCTTGAAATATGTACATGCTGCCTTTGACATAGCAAAAGCTACATTGTGATAATGTATAAAGTAAGCTTCCATTACACAATATAGCAGGAAAAAAATCGTAAGTCATGAGCTTTATGGCATATTGGAAACTAAACAGTACTGCATGTCACAGATTCTTTAAGGATTCTGAAAATACCAGTTCAACACCAGAGCCTTAATTCATGCCTGATGTATCTTAATCAAATGGTGAAATGGCCTAGGAACATCAGATATTGGGAATTACAGCAGAATATCTTGCTTTCACATACTGGCTTGTATACCTTAGTAACCCACTTCCTTTGTTAAGACAGAAGCATATATAGTATTCAGAAGCACAGACCTAATAAGAGAAGCCCAAAGAGAAATTCTGCCACAGCACGTATATTCTGCAGTGATTTAGCTACTGTGTGTAAAGGGATGGAGCTTTTGGGCTAAAAAGCATGAAATGCTGACACACCGCATGCTGAGATGAAAGAGGGAGAGCAGGGAGAGAAACTCCAAACAAAGAGAAAATTAGCAGATGACAACAAACGGAGAGAGCACACAGCAGCAGATTTAGCTGAAGGGGAGGATGTGAAGTAGGTGTGCTGGCTGATTTGAAAGAAAGAGGCTCAAAGGCATCTGAAGATGGTAGGGTTTTTATCAGTTGAAAACTAAAGGATTAAATGTATAAAGAACACAATTTTGATGACGTGTCAGAACAGGACCTAGATTAAGAGAGCACTTAATTCTTTTGCTTCAAATATTAACAAAGACTAAGATGGTATAATTCAAGATAGCAAACTATATTCTTCAGATAGTACAAGTCCCAAAGATAAAAGAAAAAGGTTTGCAAGCCGAGGAGGATATGGCCCTACATGAATCTCACCTTTGCATGGCATTTGATACACATTTAATTAAGAGCACATTTTGAACAAGAAGCCTCCTTTGAGAAGATAATCTACAGAAATCAGAGATATTCCAAGGCATACATTATGGAAGCAAAAACTGGGAGTTTGCCTTTGATTTTTCATTTAAAATTTGCTTCAGTTAGTGACATTCACACACTAATAGCTCAATGAAAAACTTACACAAAATGTTAGCAAATGCCATTGCACTGCCTGTAGAGGATAAGGGGCTTATTGACATGCCAGCTTCCAGCATAAAATGTCATGACTGCAGTATTGACTAACAGCATATCAAAATAAACATCTGAAAGTCGAGGTAATGCTTGGAGTTGCTGAAGACAATCTTCCTGAACCACCAGTTCTGCACTTACAAAAAAAAAAAAACCAAACAGCAAAGAACAATCTCATATCTACCTGCTGAAGCTTTTTTAGATATGAACTAGAAATTCCATTTAAGTGGTTGACAGTTAACATAAAAATTCTATCTGTTTAGAATTCTGTCTTAGACAATTTTGCTCTTGTCATTTTTCTCATTATTTTTGCTCTGTATCTTCAGAAAGTATCATTCTATGGGCATGGTAGCAACACTTAATCAGAATTACTTGACAAACTGTCTTGGGAATGACATTAACAGTGAAGCAATATGCAAAACAACAAATTGCCTCTGCTACTGATTATTAAAACAGCACTGAAATGTTTATAAAAGTAAGGGCCATTCATCAGCAGCAAAATCCAACAAATTTACCTTGTTTGTATTGTATGTGATAGAGGAAAAAGATCAACAAGCCACATTATAATGACTGTCATATGTCTTCCCACATGAGGGTCTGTAAGTACACTAATGCTGATGCCTTATCAGACTTCCCACTGACAGGGGCTAGGCAGAAAAAAGAGAGTTAAAAATCTTTTTTTTTAAATTGGATCCACAGTTTTGGAAATTGTCTCTGCCTGTTTTCAAACTAAATAATTGAAGTCTATGAATTGAAGTGTGGTGTACAGTTTTGGGTTTTTTTAAGAGCTCATGTTGCCCTCTAAATAAATAGCTTTTCAAAAGTGCTGGGCACTCACAGTTACCTGTATATTTATGCAGGTTAAATATGGGCAGATTTTTGTGCAGTCTGCAAAAAAAAGGAGCTCACATCAGCCCCAGTTCTGTCTCATGCCTATAAAAAAATATTATTCGAGGTCAAGTAACATAAGATTGCTCAGTTGCTTGTGACAGACTTAAGTTGCAGCCCAGTAGTCTTCATCTTTTTCAAAGCAGACAATTACCATCTTCACATAGGCTGATCCATAACCCGTAGCACTTTTTAAAAAGGCATGAATAACTTCACACAAAGTAATAACTTCAAATATTATCAGACATGCTCTGGTATTGGTGCCATATAAATCTTGCTTTGTGGACTGGCCTGGACTTTGCTTGTTGTGACTCTCTTTTATTCTACTGAAGTTAACAGTAGATAAACTTCCCAGTTTATTTGGGAAATCACTGTGAAACTGTCCTGATTTCCTAAGTTCACTAGCTTTCTTTTATGGCAGATATATACACACTGAGTTGGGTCAAATAGTCAAGTGTGAATTAAATTACTTCTTTTTTTTTTGCTGACATAAGTAGCTAACCCAGTTTTAATCTGAAAAGAGATATCAGCAGTTATTCAGTTACTATGCTGAAGAAACATGAAATGTTAATTCTTTTTTTTTTTTTTTTTTGTATGAGAGAGATATCTCTGTTTTGTTGCCTAAAAGAAGATTCTCAATCAAAGTTACTGTCTTTTACTGTGCAAGAACAGGGCTTTTTTTAGACAGAATTTAATCTTAATTCAATTTCAATACCTCCTTGTAAAGGATTACAGGAAATAAACCTGATTATATATGAAGTAAATAACGAGATAGGAAAGGTAGAATCTCAAACCAGACTAAATCCCGTTAAGAATTACACTCTTTTACACCCTTGAAGCAGAAGATATCATAAACTGATATTGCAAAGGAGGAAATTTTTTTTTAAATCCATTTTTTTTTATTATTGTACATATGTTTTTATATCTACATGGTACGGTTTTGACTGTTTGTTATGGTTTAAGGTTTGGG
>VYZX01028830.1:280580-296844 GCA_013401335.1 Brachypteracias leptosomus | reverse complement strand
CCTGGAAATACCATAGCTCTTGTGATTGGCTACAATCTTGATAATTACAATTGAACATTATTTTTAATCAGTTATGATCTGAGGCAAAGCAGGCTTGTCTGTTGCTAATAGCGATGAAGCTCTGAATATATTAAGGTTTATTTTTCATCCCTCTGAACAAAGAGATAGTTATGCTATAGAAGTAAACATTTACATTCAGATCTAAATGAACAATTGGTTTCTTCTGTGATATTCATAGTTTAAGACTTATTTTTTGCATGAACTAGAAGTCTATCTTTTCACTTATTTATAGCGAGGGAAAAAAAAAGCAAATCATTTTTGAGTGGTCTACATATATTTGCAGAAAAGATAAGCTATATAACTGCCTGTACTGTTGTATCTCTGCTAATTTGAATATAATGAGCAAACTCTCACCTCACAAAGATTGGGTCCTGGGGGTTAACATATTAGCTCTTTATCTCCAGTGCTATAAAAAATGTCATTGCCATGCAGCTAATTATATTAAATAGTTACAGATATAAAATACATTGGAATAGTTGTTTAATAGGCAGGCAAAAATAAATGGCATTGCAGCTATAATATTTTCAAAAATGTTACTAATTTGTAAGATTTTTTTGAACTCTCTTGCCAGTGATACAACAGCACCATTGACCTTTATTGTGAGCTGAAAAACAACAGCTGTAAAACAGGTAAATTAGGACATGGTTTACCTCAGTATGATTACAGTGTCTTTGTACAATCCAATAAAAATAAGAAACAATAAGACAAAGAACAACATTTGCTCTTTACTGTTCACCATGAAGTATTCAAGTATTCAAGCAAATTATTCTTCTGTGATAAGTAACTGCTGGTGAGTTTTACTGGGTGTTGGGCTGAGCTTCAAAACCAACTTATCCAGTGAATCCCTTAAAAATCTATTTCTTTTCCTATGTCTGTGCTAGACTCAAGCTCAAATACCTTTTATGTTATATCTGAACCTTCTCAGATTTGTGGTAAAAACTCCCTTTAACTGCATATCTTGTCCTGACTATCATGAATACATGTATGATTTTCTTCTTCTATTTCGTCTTGTTGCTTGAGAACAAAGGCATTACATTTAGGTTACAAGGCAATCTAACTAATGGCTAAATTAGTGTTATTCAGAGGATATAAATGAAAGCTAAATTTGTATTGATGTTTACAGTTTCCATTAGATTTCTGGATGACTAAAGAAACCAATTATTAAGCTGAAATAATGAGATCCGATATTCTTGTGTTATTCTACCATCTCAGACTGTGCTGAGAGAAGCACTATAGAAGTCATCCCAAGTAACAAAAAAAAAAATCCATGGAAAACACACACCCAACTATACTAAACTTTTAGATAAATAAAACATGACTTGAACAAACCTATACTCAAAGCTCAGCTGCTTTCTCACAGCTGTGTCACTCAATCTTCATAGTTTGCTCATGGTTTGCTAGTAACTCCATTTTAAAGTCTGTTCCTTTGGTTAGCTTTAGCTGGATTTAAACTTAAAGAAACCCTAAAATAACCTGAAAAGAAAGACAACTTTTTCCTCACTTTATTAGGAAGGGCCTCTGAGCTGCTGCTTGCTTTCTGCACGATTCCCTGTGCCAGTGACAAGTTAGGATCTGTTAGGTTCAATTAGACATTTCCCACCATGTCTGTAGGGAGTGGGCACCTCAGACATTTTCTATGAAGAGTCTTTGTTCATCCTAGTTTGGATCCTTTTGACTTATTTGTTGGTGGTTTTATTTGAGGCAATAGAAAAATGAGGTTCTGGTAATGCAGACTGGGGCTGAACATGAATGTTTTCCCTGAGGAGATCTTTTGGGGATTTTCCTGTTTGGAAGGAGCAGGATTTGTTCCTTTATGGCAGCAATTCTTGGACATGTAGGGCTTATTTTCTGAGTTCCACATATCCATTTTTGTCTTTTATGCCAGCTTTAATTTCCCTTCACAGAAACGGGTGAAGTATGCCGTATTAAAGGTGAACAAGCAGAGATTAGGCAAGACTGATGTAAGGCTAGACATTAGGAGAAACTTTTACACTGAAAGGATTATCAAAGACTGGAACAGACTGCCCAGGGAATTAGTTGAATCACCATCCCTTTGTGTATTTAAAAGCTATCTAGATATGGTACTCAAGGGTATGGTGTAATAGTGGGCCTAGTAGTGTTAGGTAACGGTTGGATATGATGATCTTAAAGATATTTTCCAACCATAGTGATTCTATGATTATGTGACCTGCTTGTAGATTTTGGAAAGCAGTATGGATGTCTGCCTGGTGTTTTTCTTCTTGTTCCTCCTTCACCATCCAGAGTATGAAATGCAACTTCCAGGAGCACCTGTGAGGGCCCAGAGGATGGGCGTTCCATGTGGGGCACCACAGGGGCTGGGATTATCTCCATCCTGGTGCCGATTCACTGGCAACGATCCTTACATGTGGGGATTCCCATCCCTACCACAGGTAGATCTGTGGGAACAGCTAGGCCTGTGGGAATCTCTGGCTTTGTGCACACTATTCATTGTACTCCTTTGACTTAAAAGCTGCTTTGGTTTGTGTAATTTTACAAGCTACTGAAGCAGGACCTATTGATATTTAAAAAATAATTAAAACAGAGTACTGAGTATTAAAATGCTGCCTTTATGCAGTACCTGCTTTTCATATTACAACGTAAGATATTCACTCTACTTTTGCTATTATGAATCCATTACATGTAGATGAATGAATAGTATTGTTAATAACCATTTACAGCATACAGTGTAACAGCTCCAAAGGAGCTATTAGAGTTTACTGTACACTGTGAATATATATGAAGAACAATACATAGACCTCAGCTAAACTGTAATGAGTGCATTGATATAACATCAGCTCTGAAAAGAATCTAAGACTCCATTGCGTATGAATGGCAAAACAAAGAAATTCAAAGTCCAGACTCCTCTCCTTTAAATCATCCAGCGTCGATGTTGTGTGATGGGCATCATTACTGGTAACAGTTCTGCAGTGTTGCTGGTAATGGAGTACACAATGATTACCTCTTGTATGACGGATGCCAGTGTTTAGCTCGCAGTGTCATCTGCTGTAGTGTGGGGATAGCCCTTGCATTTGGGTTATCTACCATATCTGGGAACTGGCTGAACAACAGAGCTCAGAGGGTTGTGATTGGAGGTACACAGTCCAATTGGAGACTACTGGTCTTCCCCAGGGTTCAGTACTGGGTCCAGTCTTGTTCAACATCTTCACCAATGACCTGGATAAAGGAACAGAGTGTATCTTGAGCAATTTTGCTGATGATGCGAAACTCAGAGGAGTAACTGACAGACCAGAAGGCTCTGCTGCCATTCAGCGAGACCTGGACTGTCTGGATAATTGGGCAGAGAGGAACCTAATGAAGTTCAACAAGGGCAATTGTAGAGTCCTGCATCTGGGNTGCCCAGTAATAGGTCAAGGGGCAATGGGCACAAACTGAAACGCGGGAAGTTTCGCCTTAACATCAGGAAAAACTTCACTGTGAGGGTGATGGAGCCCTGGAACAGGCTGCTCCTTCTCTGGAGATTTTCAAAACCTGACTGGACATAATCCTGGGTAACCTGTCCTGGGTGAACCTGCTTTGGCAGGATGGTTGGACAAGATGATCTCCAGAGGTCTCTTCCAACCCCTACCATTCTATGATTCTGTGATATTAGCATGCAGTGTGTATGGAGAAGTTTGTAACTTTATATGTTTGATTTGGAGCATTTTAGGTAGAGTACAGTCTATGTTTTGTGTAGGTAGTGGTACTTGTGCAAGAAGAGTGCTATGAAAAAATGTTTGCTGCCTATGTCTATATATTAATGTTAGTTTTGGCAACACCTTCCGTATAGATGCAGATCTGAATAAATGCAAACATGCAGGTTTAATCCATAACACTACAATATAAATTTCTTCTGCTTCTGATACAAATCTGGTGATAATTCTTTAAAAGGTGAGCTACTTTTGCCTTTTGCCTCTTTGCTAACTTGATTCTAATCCTCTGGCAACAAACTTTGTGGTGTACTGCCTTGTCACCCCTGTGGTAGGGGACTGCTCAGAGAGAACTCATCAAGTGCTCACAAATTGCTTCAGTTGCTACATCCATTAGGCTGACCAAGGACCTTAGGTTCCTACTTTTTCAATTATATTTTGTGTTTTAGTTTATTGCTTTTGATTGTAGCTTTAATCTGTTCTGGAGGAAACGTACTGAAATTCTTCATGTTCTTTGACCACACTTAGGCATTAGTGGAAGTTGAAACTTAAATGGCTGTCAAATTTGGTGCTAATATTGATACCCTTGGCTTTTTATGTTCTTTTTTAGAGCTTTTCTTCCTGGTGATGTTTTACTGACTTCCCAAAATATGAACCAGATTATTGCTAGTTGGCACAGAGCTGCATGAGGAAGGTCACTAAGGTCATCCTTTAATTTTAGTTTCCTCTGAGCCAGTTGTAGCTCCTGAAACTTTTCTGAGAGCTAAGAGTGCTCTCTAACAAGCAGTCCTTGTAACACTTGCTTTTCTGAAATGCAGGTGGAAGGCAAGGTAGAAAGCAAAGGTTTGATCTTTGGAGTCCAGCCACAATTCTGATATCGTAGACAGCTCCACAGTGTAATGCTGCCCAGAGCTTTCTTACTGTCCGTGGTTGTTGTCCTGCAGAACACAGTCCTGAGATACAGTGGCTCAGTAAAATCAATGGCAAAATTGTATTTGATGTTTTAAGTAGAAATTATTTTCTTCACATATAAAAGGAGAAAATTTTTCTTTCATGAAGTCAGAACATGAATTAAATGATTTAAGCCAAAGAAAGGATAATAAAAGGCCTGTAAAATGCAAAAAAAAAAAAAAAGTAATATCCCTCTGGTTCTAGGGATTAACTTCTTCAGGCCAGATTGTGAGTGAAATGGAGCAGCCCTGCAGCAAAATTCTTGGCACAGGCAAAACCACACTTTTCAATTTGGGCACTAGTTGAAAAAAAAGGGTAACAAATGTGCAGACAGAAACTTGCTATACCAGGATGTTTATTTTTATACTTCTGGGAGGGATCAATAAAACATCTACATAGTAAATTCATGGTAAATCTGTTTTGTGCATTTTCCTCTGTTATATTGAAAGTGATAAATTAAAACTCCTTTCTTTGGTACATACTTCTAATGGAAAGGCATGTGCTCATACCATCATGTAGTGATTGTAAAGTTAACCTTGTTAGACTTGCACTTAAGGATCCACAGTCAAGGACACTGTTAAAGACCAATAGCATTATGGAACAGCATTGAAAGACCTCCATGGTCTTTCAACCACTGTTAGCATTGTTCTGTGTCGGTACCCACAGAGTTTTGACGAGTAGGCTGCCTGACAACATTTGAAAATCAACACCTTAAAACTTATGCTTTATCTTCATAGTTTCTCATCTCTAATCCAAAACTAGTGGACTGTTATTTTAATATCTGTTTTCTAAGCACATCTCCTTTAATTAAGTCCTGTGCACTTCTTAGATTTGTTTCATTGCCAATATTAAACTGTTTTCTGTATAGCAAGCAGATTCCAAGGCAGATGTCCAATCCTTTTGGATTTTGCTTACTGATTGTAACAAAATTATTACTTCTTTCGTGCAAACATAGAGCTTAAATTCTTTTGTTTAGCAACAGAACCTACACTGAATACCTGAAAACCACATCAACACAGCAGGAGCTCAGAAGCATTAGTGGAAATAACTTCCTCTGTATGGCATTTACACGCACTTTATTTCAGATTTCTATTTTTTTCTCTCTTCCATTTCGTTGGCCAAGTATATGGCTCAAAACTTCACTGTTATATGCACTTTGCAAAAAGGCTGAAGGAAAATTTGTCAGGAGGCTTCTCAGACAAACTGAATACCCAAGGTGCTCAATTTAGAGTCTTAATCAAGTATATACCAATAGAGAGTTAGAACTAGCAGAGGGAAGAGGTAGTGTATGGGAGGATTGGATTAACTTGGAGACTAGTCTTTCAACAAATTTACTATTAGATACAGCAAAGAATCAGATTTTGTTTATTGCAGATCTGCAACACACTCAGTGAAAGAGCAGAATGAGGTTAGGCAGGAAGGATCAGAGTAACAGATCCTTGACTGCTATACTGCTATCTTTAGGTGAGAAGTTTGAAAAAGAACAAGCTGAAAATAAGTTCCCGATTCTATCTGAAGTTAGTGCCATCTCAAGAGATGGGTTCCCAGAGGTCCAGGCTGCACATCTATAACTTGAACGAGTCTCCACAGACCCATCAGCCAATGCTGTAACTGTCAGCTGTCTGTATTGTATCTGGGTTTCTATAGTATAAGGTCACATTCTATGTCCTTTATAAAAGGCATGTTAGACAAACTTCCTGAACTATTTTTGAAGGAACCTGCTACTTTTCCAAATAGCTAGAACCACTGTGAAAACCTGTGGCAATTTATAACTTGCTTATGCATCATAAGTCTATACTGAGTCTGTCTGACTGCATATGCACAGAATCTTTCTCAATGTATGTGCAGTGATTTGACTGGCTTTGATCCAGGCTGGAGAGGCTTTGGAGTTCCACAGTTTCCCCACAGTTCCCAGGGCCACCACACCCCTTAGCACTGACCATGCTCGAAGGGTTCATTGTGCTAACACACAGATTCAATGAGCCTGCCTGAATGGATGCAGTTACTCATGGGGTGAGCATTCATGATGTTGGAACCATACTGAGCCCAGCCAGGTTGTGTTGCTGTCAGGCAATTAACTTCCCAAAAGAAATAAAAGAAAAATGTGTCTATGTGTGTATACTGGAAAGGAGGACAAAGCACATGCCCTTAACAGCTAGCAGGAAGAGTATTTGTTTGTTTGCTCTTTGTCCCTGTTTAAGACACTCTCAACATGCCAGACCTGAGAACCTTTAATTTATCACCTTTTTGTGCTCGGGGCTTTATTGCACTCATTGCTTAAGCTAATGCAGGTGGTCGTGCCTTGCTTTGCAGCTGGTTTTCCTGTTACTGGTGGTTGCAGTTTACATTTTTTTGCTCTGCCCCTATTTCTTAGACATAGAAATTGTTGCTTCAATTTATTTCATTTGCATTTATTGGTTCTTTATAATTTTATTGCCACTTCTGTGCTGTGACTCTGAAGGAAGGACAATGTTTATTCCCTCTGCCCAGCAAATTCTAAAACTGAGTCTGTTACAATTTTTCTTTGTTTCTTTCTAATACAGCATCATCTATTGTTTATAATGCATTTATGAGCAGAAGAGACTTGATGCCTTTTAGAATGAAATGCCTTCATTCTTTCTGAAAGTCTCCTTATGTTTTTGTAAAGCACTTAGTATCCAGGTGGTTTTCAAGAAAAGGAACATGATTATGAGCACAACAGAGAGGAAGAAAACTGTCAATCTAAAAATGGTTCCTCTTACTCAGCAAATCCCCTCTCTGTGGATTCTGAATCATCTGATGGTAGCGACACAGAAAGCTTCTGGTAATCTTTATTATACCTGATAGTACTGTAGAGTCAATATAACTCTGAAAGCATAAGCTGGATTTTACTTTGACTCACACATTTTGGTATCTACAGCTTCAATCTGGAAAGAAACTGATGCATGTAGAGTACAACTTTAACTATCAATTAAGTGATTTAGGGGCTTAGTTATATTTTCAGACATGGTTCAGGTATGACAAGAACCAAAAACTCTTGGCATTCTCACATCAATGTGATTTTTCAGACTTCTTTGAACACAGCGATCAGAGTCATAATGGTGAATGCATGTTGTTTACAAATAACTCACATAGGTATCCCCATAACAGAAACTGTGTAGTGGACATTAACAGGAAGGATTATGGTATAGATTGATGTTAACTTACATTGAATAAAGTAGGAGCAAGTTCCAGCCATTCTCATACAAAAACATGAAGGGTAAAATTAAAATTTTACTGAAAATAATATGCTAGTATAGAAATTAAGATCATAAAAAGAAGGAGAGTATGAAGAAACAAAGCAATCAACTTAATTTTTTTAATACTAAAAGTTACAGCTGGAAGACTCAAAGGGCTTTTCGGAGATGGAATGTGAGCTGCTTGCATTTTCATGAGGCCAACTTTAAAATAATGTCCTTCCTGATTAGCACAGTGAGCATCATTGCATTTAATTGGGTAATGACCTCTGCTTAGTGAATGTTATAAACTAGAGTGAAATTTGAAAAGAGGTACAATAGCAAGCTGCAGTAATCATGTTTCTATTGGTATTGCCAATTGAAGATCATGAATGATAAACATTAAACCACAACATGTAAACAGTTTTTTCCCTGCAGAATTTAGGCTTAGACTGATCACTTGTCTCTCTTAATATGATTTGTCCTGGCTATTGAAAACAAGGACTCCTCCCTCCCCCGATATCTCTTCTAATGTAATTAGCATCTAGTCAATAATGTTCAGCATTTCATTTTACCGCTTTAATTAACAAATTCAATTTGTTCAAACCGCTGTGAAAACAAATTAAAAGCCCAGTGAATGAAAACCTCTAGTGCCAGAGATGTGTCTAAGGTGTTCACCAACTCTTCCTCTATTAAAAGACCATCTTTTGTAATTTTGTCCCCTGTGGAAATGACTGGGATTTTCAAACCTGTTCTGGTTTTTGCTCCAACAGAACACGTTCAGATTGATTGCGGCGGGGTTTATCTGGATTTTTAATACTGAAAGAGATGGTTTCACACCCAAAATCCCAAGTCCAAAGAACATAGTAAGGCTCTCTTGTCATGGTGCATAAGCTGGGAATATTAAGCATTTACTTTTAAGCCTTTCCAAAGGTTCATCATTGCTCTTCAGCTTGCCTCTTGTTGGGCCTCTCTCCCAGTCCACACCAAGTTGCAATTTTTGGTGTAAATGCAGCAGGGTCTGTCCTAGCCATGGCTGCCTCCATAGCATCCTGTGTGTGGCTGGGACAGAGCTGCTGCTTTCCACTTTAGCTTTTAAAAAGTAGAGTCTCCTGAGGCTGCAGCAGTGGGTTCCTGTGCTAGACTCACACCTCTCCCATGCACCACCTGCCTGTGCCTAGGAAACTATTGAGGCTGCAAGAGCCTCTGTGTCCAGTATTGCCATGCTTTCATTTTATTTTTTTTCCCCCCATTTTCTTTTGTAGATGAGAGCATTTACTGCACAAACATTGGCAGAGCTCTGGAAAGGTTGAAACAATACAGATCGGGTTTAATAACTACTGTAAATGTCCCACAAACTTGGTCAACAGACCGGCGTGTATTTATATGCATGATAAACACAAACACACGCAATCCCCGTACGGCTGTTTGGAGGTCGGCCTTCCCTTCCCCAAGAAGGTCACTGGCAACTGTGGGCTTTCTGCCAACATGCAGAATTTAGCTTTGCAATATTCATGCAATGGGTTTTTAATATTTACAGCTTTAGATTTGACACAGCTCTCCTTACGTGTTCTGATTGCTTTGGCTTTTTCCGAGACCTTCCTGAGGTGGCTGTTTGAGAAACACATTTAAAAGAGTAAATGTTAGCTACTGAGAAGTGCCAGGGTTGGAAATCGAGGCTGCTGAGGTGAACTTCGCACCTCTACCAACCAGAGGGGCCTCAAGGAAATCTGTTGGTTGAGATTTGTTTTGAAGATCAATGCAGAAGCAGTGGACTATGCTTGCTGGCCCCTTGTGGTGTTGCTTTGCTTGGATGCTGCAGTGTGTAACCACACCTTCAAGTTTAGGTTGTGAGTTTTCCTTCAGCTGGGGACCTAGTTTGAGTGTCTCTCCTTTACCTCTCTCTGTATAACCTGTCTGACTGCAATGTCAGTCAGATGTCTTTGAGAAATTTAGTTAAAATTGGCTGGTGGGTACAGTGGTATCGAGAAGACTGACAGATTAGAGGGGATTTTTGTATAAACTTACTCCTTCAGCAAACCAGGCTGAAAAAAGACCCCCAATTTGCCATGTTCTGCACCTTTGTAGTGCCCTGTAGATGATTTGCCACGTCTCAGTTTGAGAATGTGGAGCCCTTACTACTCTGTTGATCTCCAGTTTTAGGTGCTCTGAAGTTCATACAACCGCACTTGAACATCACATTTGAAATTTTGTTGATATGATCAGCTCTAAGAGTGATCAGGTATTAGCCAGTACTTTTTTGTCACTGTACAAGTAAAATGGTAGTATTTACTTCAAGCTGAAGTCCTGGAGGAAATAAACCATTAAAACCTGGGAACGTATGATGAACGAGAATATGAGGTGAAAAGTATGATCATGTATTAATGTAAATAAATAGATGCAAGAGATTTCTGAGATCTTCAGATGAGAGTGTTTAGAAAATTAGTTTTCATATTGTCCACTCTTATTTCTCTGCAGTGGAATCGGCAATCCCTATCTTTAATTTAAAATTTCCATTATAATATTTAGCGACACATACTGGTGGTGTTGCCTGAGCAAATCTGTGTCTGAAGTGATAGCATCTCTGCTCAGATATGTATAGCTCATGTCTGTCTGTCTCTCTAGGTTTCTTTTCTTTTCTTTTCTCTTCTCTTTTTTTTCCAAATGTAACTGCATGCCAAATGGTATAAATTATCCAACCATCTGTCCCCCTTCTTCAAAACCCTGAGGGAAAATAGATCTGAAGTATAGCTCATTTTCACCAAAAATGCCAGTTGTAATAGATCCTCAGTTTTGCATCCACTCAGCTTGTAACTGCTGGGAAATCCCGTAGCCTTAAATTTTTTGGTAACTCACTTGGACCCTTTAATTAGCAGGTGGCCAGTTTTGCCTCTGCTCAGGGATGGCAGCAGCTCCAGGACCTTGTGTTTTTCCTTTCACCTCTGTCCAGTAGAGGAGCTCCCCCTGCCTGTTACTTCTACAGCATTTTTAATAAGTGCATAACCATTCCCTTTTCCCTGATATTTTCTTCGAGATTCAAATAATTTCATCTAATTATATATCCCCCCTTAATTTTCTGTCTTGTAAAATAATAATAAGGAAACTGATTTTGCTGCATGAGTCAATTTGCAAATCAAGCAGCCTTTACATTATTTCCCTGTCTGCTGAGTTTCTGCGCCGAGTATCGCTGTCTCGTGTTTGTGTTTCCCCCACTCTGTCTTTCTGACTTGTCAGCTGAAGCTGAAATGCTAATTGAAATCGAATCGGCTTGTCAGAGTGTTGCCACTGTGCTGCTCTCCCTCCGGTATGCTTAGCTGGTGTGTTTGCTAACTGGGAGTTAGGAGCCTTTATGTTGAAGGATCAGAAGTGCAGGTGAGATACTCTTCTTTCTTACCTCTGCTATCACATCGTGCCATGAGCCAAACTTGTTGAACCTTGTGGTCCTGTGTAAACTTACTGGACTGGAGGCACCCTCCAAGGTCATATCTATAAATCAATCTTCTGCTTAACTGCTCTCAAATACACAGGATGAGCATGAGTGAAGGAGGCTGACCCTGGGACAGTTCTGCAGTCCTGGAAATTTCTTCTTTTTAGCTTGAGTTGTTATTAAATGTGGAATTCATCAACTATGCTTCCACATTGCTTTACAACATATGGCTTGCTTTTCTGATTTGAAGAGAGAGAGAGTCAAACCTGAGATTAGGAGACCAAGATCCTGCAAAGATCCTTCAAAGATACCTAGCCCTGTTGGCATGATGATTTATACATTATTACTAGAGCTCTGTGGCTGAGGTGAAATGAAGTACAGAGTCTTACATACCTCATATATAAAAACCTTTTATCTTTCGAAGGGATCCATATGACTCTCATACCAGTCTTCAAAATCCATAGAAGGTTGAAAAGTATCCATGTTACATTGGGGAATTCACATTATACTACTTCTATCACTTCAGGAAGAAGATATAGCAAATATTTTTTTTCCACATATTAGTAATAGCACTCATATTAGGTAAGAGCTTTTTTACTGGAATTGTAACCAATATTTCCTCATTGTTATGTTAATTTCATGTAGCAGTACATGAATAATAAACCAACAACAGCACACTCCCAGAATTTGCTGTGGTCAGTAAGATCTGTCCTGGCTGAACCCAAGGGTCTTAATAAACCACATCATTCTGGCTTGTCCCCAGGATGTGCCTCCCAGCCAGAGTTTCCATCAGTTTGAAGCTCACCAATTCACATTCCTGCGTGACTACATTTATGCCTTCGGTCATCAAGTGAAGTATTATTGCAGTTGTGCACAGGAATGCATATTTAGATGTGGTTTTTTAAATTTCACTTCTGTTAAATTCTCTTAAATTGACACTGCGATAGGAGCCCCGTCATGACAAACACAAATACATAAGCAGGCATAGAGAAATTTATATACGTTTTGGTATGTGAACCTCTGGTATCCTTTGAAAATATTTCCTTTGACTCTGTAGAAAGTAGGTTAGCTGGAACTGTTTACCTTTCTACAGAAAGAATTTCCAGATAGCAATTTTTAGTAAAACTGTGGTCTTCAAGCTTATCTCAGTGTGACAGCTCTTCCATTTCAGACAGATTAAGATCTTTTCCAAAGTACGCTGGATTGGTGGCTATCCAAGCATATGTCATTAGGCAAAAATGAAGGAGAGATATTGAAAGATTTATTTTAGCACGCAGGTATTTGATGTTCTTTTCTAAAGGGGCTGGCTCTGAAATAAATTTTATATATTAACTAAGCAGACATAGTGGTTCTGTGGCAGAACTGTTTAACCCTGGTATCCTGTAGATCTTTATCCTGTGTCCACTAATCTCACCATGATAACCCCAATTCTTCCTCCCTGTCCAAAATGTGCTTTGTGAGGTCCCCTGGGCAGAAGAAAACAAACTGTGGCATGGCTTTGGTTTTATGTCCTTCATGACTATTGGGCATTGTTGTAAACACGAGATCTGGAAAATGTAGAGCTTGATGTCAGACAGACATTATGTTGGAACTTTGCCTTCTCTGGCCTCTAGACTTCAGGAGAAAATTACCTATTATTGAGACGTAAGTTCTTTCAAATGTCACTGACCATCAGGTTCAAAAGTAATTTCACATGATCTGGATTATACTGACGGATGAACTGTCACTTTTGCCTTGCTTCCACAGAAAGCCAGTATTTCCTGGAAAGACTGTGTTCAAGGCTTTCTCCAAGTGTTAGTCTAGCAAGACATTTAGAATCTGTTTGCCTTCAGTTTGCCATTTGTAAAACAAAGATAGTGGCATACCTCAAAGGTGTATTGTCAGGCTTAATCCATTAATTTTTATAAAGTTACTTTCAGCTTCTGAGATAGAAGGCACTAAAACAATGCAAAGTATTATTCATACTATTATTATTTTATGAGTCATTCCAAGACATTTCTTCCTCTTCATAAGAATTCCAATAAGATCTCATTTCTTTGCTGCACAGAGATGATGATGTTTTAAGTTTTCATATTTCCTCAGGAGCAAACTACAGTTGTTGAAGTGGCCAGTACATTATCAAGAAACTTATTCAATGTCCAATTTCTTTTTTGTTCTTAACTGTGTTGATATATAACTCTAATCTGACAGATGCCCAAGATTGATACCTTCCAATTACCTGTGGTTTCTAATGTCAATTTGATAATTTTGCATTTCTACAAGCTCAAGTTAATAACCACTGTGCTGAAGCTGAATAATTCATGAATTTTTTGGTCTTCCAAATTTGGAGAGATCCATAATAATGCATTTTAAAAAAAGAGAGAACTGATTACCTCTAATTGCTGTTTTATGAAGGTATCCATTCTAATAACTTCAACCTGGGTAGGAAACAACACAACAGGCGTGTTAAATAGATAAACAAGGACAGATGAAGGGTTGTACGGGCAAGATGATAATTCTAAACCAAATGCATTAGCATAAATGTAGAAATCTTAGCTTGCTGCTTGCCGAACCAGTGCCAGATTGGAGTGACTTGTAGCTATCACTCAGAGGCAGTGGAAGGTGTTAAGAACATGTTTAAATGAGAAGATGATGGCAGCTCTACAAATTTTGACAATCAGTTTATCTGAGGCACAAGTTCCTTGCTCTTTGTTCTTCACCAGTTCCCAAAGGGCTTGATTTTCAGAAGTGCTGAGCACTTGCAGCTTCTATTGACTTCAAGTGGAGTTTTAAGTGTTTTGCACTTGTGAAAATCATGCCCAACTGGATTAGCACAAAGAGGTTTTTCTTTCAACATCAGCCAGAAATCTTTTTTCTTCCTACCTGACGTTTCCAGCAAAACACAGTTGATGTTTCTTAACAGGCACAATTGTATTACTCTATTATGTATTTCAGTTCCTCAGTGTCTTAGTGAATATGTGTTGGACTTTATTATGCATTTGTACCATTTCTCACAGAGTGAAAGAAATAAGAGATGGAAAAGACCTTCTAGGTCGGCTACTCCAGTAGTGAAGAATTGTTCCCTTCAATATGTTTTCTTGTGTTTTGTCCCTCCTAAATACTGGAGACATCCTTGTTTGAGGCTGTCATGACAAAAGCTGCACAATAGTTTATCTTTCTTTCAAAAATAATACACATATTTGGAAAGAAAAGAAAACAATATTTTTAATCCTTCCTCCAAATTGAGAAAAGTATTTCTTTTACTCTAAAGGCAGTTCTCCTTTTCATATCATCATCAGAGGCAGCTGCTGCTGTCATTAGAAACAGGGGTGTAAATAGAAGATTCTTTGCAGATTATATTTTTATNTCTTGTCTTATCATCAAAGCAGAATTTGTAACCTTCTGACAGCTGAAGGAATGTTCAGGGGCCTTGATTCATATTCATTTTTCCCTTGTAATTTTAATGGGTACCATCACCTTTCATTTTCAGGGTATTTCTTTTTTCCCCCTATGATAGTTACTGTTTTACATGAAAATTCTAGAGCAGGCAGAAGAAACTGATTAAAAAATAGCTCCAAGAAAAGGCTGCAAGTACCATTCTTCTAGCTTGTGGCCTGTGAAATTGCCACTGTCTAATTGATCTTCTATAAGCTTATCTTTCCAGTGAGATGTACCATTATTGTACATTAATCAGTGCCTCCAGACATTATCACTGAGGTAACCAAGAGCTAATCAAGCAAGAATGGAGCTGGCAGACGCCAAGATGTCACGGATGCCTTGCTGTGTACGAAGTCTGTCAGAGTTTCAGCTTCCAGAGGAACCTGTTTTCGCAGGGCTGCAGACTTTGTATAACCTTGTCATAGCAATGGAAGCAGGGGCAAGCACCCTGAATGTCAAATAGGTGGGCCACACGGGGAGCTGATGCTCCTGGAATCCTCTGGATGGCAAACAACAGAGTGACACTGTAATTATAATAATAATAAATGATGCTATTTAAGAATAAACAAAATGTTGACATGATGATTAGTTTTTTACTAAATAGCAGTTTCCAAGGGAAGAGAATCAAGCAAAGCAAATTTACAGTGGAAAATATTCAAAATATATTAATCAGCCATTACAAAGTGCTACTAGAAATTGCATTCCTGCTTTTTAATTGATTTTATTTTATGNTACTCTTTTGCTGTTTCTTGGTCTCTCTCTATCTCATAATTTCTGGACACTTCTTCACTTTGGCATGTGACCAGGGATGCAATATACCCTTAAGAATATGTGGTTTAATTCCACATTCAAATATATCTCTGGCCACCCTGTTCCGGAGAAGTCATTGCAATAGACATAATGGGCCATAATTCTGCCATAAAATCCAGGCTGATGATAGGAAGAAGTGTAGTCATTCCAGTAATAAAACGGACTGCCCAGTACAATATAGGCTTTCTCCTTCCCCCATCTGCATTAAATATAATTATTGGAAGAACAATCTCTGGATACATTTCAATAAATACTTTCCCATAGTACTGTTTTCTAGGGCAAAATAATTTGTGGTCTGTTTTAAAAGCCCTCTGTAAAAACAGCTGTCTTTTGAAATTTTTGTTGTTTACATGATGGATCTCTCTAAAGTTTTCTCATAAGGAAGATAATATTCATATTCTTTAAATTTTCATTGTTATATCTATTTAACGTCTAGTACCTGACGATTTTTGCTTTTATTGTTCTTAAAATGACTGACTAAAAACTGAAGGAGGAATGTAACCCTTAATTTACACTCCTGCTCAAGAAGAGGTCTTTTTATAGTTACATTCAGGTCATTTTTTTTTTCCTGTGGATCATCTATACTATTAAATGGGTTTTTATTCCAGTTTAGGAGACACTTCGTCTTTAAACCTGTACTTACATTAACTTTTGTGCATGGTTGCCCAGGCAACAATGTAATTGCATGAAACAATGGCATTCTCCTATGTACCATTTATGGCAAGTTTGCATTTGTA
>VYZX01028830.1:269032-279410 GCA_013401335.1 Brachypteracias leptosomus | reverse complement strand
GTGAAAGCATTAATAAGCAGATTTTGCATAGTTTTCACTTTGTAATTCCACCGACTTCTGTTGATGTATTCCAAATATAAACAGGTAACAGATCAAAATTTGCCCACTGAATAAATGTACAGTAAATGTAAAACACTGAACTAAATTGCCTGCTGGCGTACATCCATTGACAAAAAGGAGTTTTGCCAGAAGGTAGTTTGGCTCATTATAGCTAGTAATTTGATTATTAATAAGTGGAAAAATATTACTAATTTAGTTGCTAAGCTTTATTGATGACATTCTCAAAACTCTGTTACTTCCATAGGGTAAATCTGTCAGTATTACCTTACACCTCTTTTTGATTTCGATGAGGATCATATATTCATGATGCTTTGCAAGATCAAGGCCTTTAATGAAGATATTTTCTGTTGGGTGGATGGGAAGGATTGGTTTTGTTTAATTAAAAAACCCCATGAAATAGAAATACTGCAGAGGGATAAATGTTTCCCTTTCTGAATATAAACATCTTGGCATCACCTCACTGTTTATTTTCAAAAACTGCCTAAGTTTTGCTTCCATATTTATCTAACAGCAGGGGATCATTATCCTGTGACAAAGTTCTATTCCACTGACATTATCTCTTAATTAGAATTCATCCTTTTCTAGTTCTACATAGTCAGCCTGTAGTTCCCACAAGTCCCATAAAGCAATGTACATTTTTGGAGGCAGAGGGAAGAGGGAAGGTCTCACAGACTGTTAAGGGCTGTTTAATAAGCAGCCTGGTATGGAAAAGGCTGCTTTTATTCTACATGGGCATACCNTGGATGCATGCTCATATAGACAAAAAAATCCCCAAACACAAACCTTTGAATTTTTGAATTTTCCTGAATGTCATTTCTGGCAGCTAGATACCATATTGGGAAAATAACAGAATAGCAAAACATTAAAGAAGTGTACCAGATTCATTTAATCCATTTCACTAAAAGTATGCTTATTCCTGCAGAAAGATCTCTGTGATGCTTTGCTGTCAATTGACAGAATCCATAATTTGGGAAAGAACGGAGCCTAAATTGCAAAGGGAAGCAGCTGAATCTTTGTGCCATAGATTCTGTCATGTGAGACAAGTTTTAATTGCTGGCATGTCTGGGCAGATTCTTCCTTGTTGGCATGTCGATGCCTTGATGGCATCCTATAAGTATTCCCTCCCACCATCTTGCTGGTGGTAGCAGAGAACCACCCAAGCACAAGCATCAAGTGAGGTGAAACTGTACTGGTTGAGGTTTGTTCACCAGTCTGCTGGTGACAGATTATTTGTAGGATTTACCCAAAAGATATATGAGGACTTGGGACCCACAAGTGTACCTTAAGTGTGCCCCTTACTAGAGTCAGAAGTTATGCCATGGAGTGAAACAAGGCTTTCCCATCAAAGAGAGGGTAAAAAGCACCCAGATTTGGGTACCCACAGCTTCAAAGTTTAGTGCTTCTGATCTCCTTTTCTGCTAACCAGGAGAAGCAGACAGGTTTTCTCCCCACACATTTGTAGCACATTGGTTTTCATGCAACTTCCAGGTGCACTGGAGGAAGAGAATTACTTCTGGCAGACATAGCAAACAACGTCACTGGCGTATAGTCTGACTCCTGAGGCTTTTTCCTTCAGATTTTGAAAAGTCACTATATTTTTGCATGCTGTATTTTGTTCCCAGATACCAAGAAATTGTAAATTAAAGAAATACACTGTGAAAGCATTAATAAGCAGATTTTGCATAGTTTTCACTTTGTAATTCCACCGACTTCTGTTGATGTATTCCAAATATAAACAGGTAACAGATCAAAATTTGCCCACTGAATAAATGTACAGTAAATGTAAAACACTGAACTAAATTGCCTGCTGGCGTACATCCATTGACAAAAAGGAGTTTTGCCAGAAGGTAGTTTGGCTCATTATAGCTAGTAATTTGATTATTAATAAGTGGAAAAATATTACTAATTTAGTTGCTAAGCTTTATTGATGACATTCTCAAAACTCTGTTACTTCCATAGGGTAAATCTGTCAGTATTACCTTACACCTCTTTTTGATTTCGATGAGGATCATATATTCATGATGCTTTGCAAGATCAAGGCCTTTAATGAAGATATTTTCTGTTGGGTGGATGGGAAGGATTGGTTTTGTTTAATTAAAAAACCCCATGAAATAGAAATACTGCAGAGGGATAAATGTTTCCCTTTCTGAATATAAACATCTTGGCATCACCTCACTGTTTATTTTCAAAAACTGCCTAAGTTTTGCTTCCATATTTATCTAACAGCAGGGGATCATTATCCTGTGACAAAGTTCTATTCCACTGACATTATCTCTTAATTAGAATTCATCCTTTTCTAGTTCTACATAGTCAGCCTGTAGTTCCCACAAGTCCCATAAAGCAATGTACATTTTTGGAGGCAGAGGGAAGAGGGAAGGTCTCACAGACTGTTAAGGGCTGTTTAATAAGCAGCCTGGTATGGAAAAGGCTGCTTTTATTCTACATGGGCATACCTATGCAGAATTGCTGATGAGGGCCAGCCTCTGCCCTCCCTTACAGCACACCAACTGACTGTAACTGATGTGCCAGGCCAGGGAGAAGGGCACTGCCACAGCTGAGGAAATAAATGTCTTGTCTTCCTTAGGAGACAAGGGGAGGAATCAGTGTAGGGCTGTGATCATGCTACACTTGGAAGGTAGTGGGGCAGATAGAGGTAAAGAGCAAACTGGTAAGGTGCTCTGCAGTGTATAGTGCATGTGCACTAGGATTATGGTCATGAATGGCATCATTTCTACTGCTAGGGTCAGTCACACTAGTCTCCCACAGCTCCTCTTTTAGACATTAAGGCACTTGCAGCTACCAATGCATCCTTCCCTTCTCTCAGGAAGCGTGAGTAGCATTATCCTGTTAGCTGCTTCACAACAGCAGATGAGCAGCCTGACCCCAGAAATATGTGTTTGGGTGTGTACAATGAAGAACAATGAAAATAATAATGCAGAGATGTTAAGGCCCTTGCTCCTGCATCATGACTTTTGGTAGCGTATTGCAGTGAGACCTACTGCATCACTAAAAACATTTCATATCTGAGCAGCAGGCACTAAGTGAGAATATTAAAGCAGAAATCTCAAATAGATATTAATAGCTCTATGTCTATGTACTCTGTTTCAGTGGATAGAAATGTGAGTAGTCCTTCCCACTGGTGTTTGGACATACTACATCTTCTGAACTAATTGGCATCTCCTACCCAAGGTCTGCCTGCATGAGTAAGAAGAGGTGCATAGCTTGGCAAAGGTGATGGAACATTCAGCAGCTGCTACAAAGCTTCTTTCCTTTCTGTAGTGCCTTACAACTAACAACATAGCAAACAGACATAAATTTGGGAAAAATAATAGTTATCCACATCTTGGCAAGAATAGTGCCTGCTACTGAAATAGTACTCATGTAAAAACCCAGTGTGAAACTCCTAGCCACCAGGTGTAACAGAGACCAAAGATATAGAAACATTCCTCTAAGACCAGATCCTTGAATGCATATCAAGAAAAAACTCAAGTTCTAATTGCCTAACGAGTTTCAGATAGTATTAAAACATATGCTTCAGCATTAAATTATTTCATTCTAGGGATTAGGAAGAGACCAAAGGGAGTAACCTTACCTGAACAGCTGTGTAAAGTAAGGCTTTGGAGCTTTTTTGCATTTTCTTCCAAAATACATGCTATTAGACATTGTTAAGGAAAGAACAATGGAAAAGATTGGTCCATGAGGCTCATTAATTGTGGCAATTTCTACACTGGCATGATTTTTTAAAATGGTTTCCTGATAATGTTTTGCCATGAAGTAGTGCATGAGGATAAAAGAAAATTCGGTTAAAGGTCCCTAGTCTGTAAATTAGCCCATGTATCATTTCACTTAAGGTTTTAAAGTGATATTCCCAGTTCTACTTTTCACACTATTAGCATTTTCACTTACACCCTGTAAATTTGTTCAGATGTTCGAACCCTTTCTCCGTCCAGAGATGCAAAGAAGAAAAAGCACAGCAGATACAAAAGCAAACTATTAGCAAGTTTATTAAATCCAGGAAGTGGTGGCTAATTGAAAAGTCTGCTGAATTTATTTAATGATGTGGTGCTACTGAGAGCTGTTATAACTTTATTGTATTGAATTATGCAATATCATACTCCATTGTCAAATGTTTCCTTGATTCTCATTAAGGCTATGATTCATAATAATCTTATATCATTTAGACAGGTTCCTCAAGCAGTGTTTTATTATTATTTGTTAATTTATGAAGTATAGTTTCAATGTATCGTCATACTTTACAATATTAAGGAAGGATAGAATATTAAATACCCAAATGCATCCAGATACTCAGGAATAAGTCAGCTTCTGGGAGACAGCATGTAAGGAGACAAAGGAGATATATTACATGCTGCTTCAGGAACATCTGACAGTTTTCCTAAATGGTGTCTTTCATTTTACATGGACTCACATTCCTTTCAGTTCTAGCTTGCATTACAGCAAAACTATTGAATTTAGCTCCTTTCTCTAACAAAACTACGTGAAACAGGCATTTTGGAAAAACTTGTGTTGCCAAGGGTGGGCTTGCTGATTTCTCAGTTTCTGATGCTCTTTCCAATCTTGATATTT
The DNA here is from genome assembly GCA_013401335.1 of Brachypteracias leptosomus. Lineage (NCBI taxonomy): Eukaryota > Metazoa > Chordata > Aves > Coraciiformes > Brachypteraciidae > Brachypteracias > Brachypteracias leptosomus. The sequence continues at coordinate 274,766 of VYZX01028830.1, read as the reverse complement.
CTAAATTGCCTTTATAATAATTTCTGGATTCATTAAATCTATATGTCTCTTTTAAAATTCTCTGCTACTACAAGCCATTCTTGGAACACACATGTTATGTTACATGGATATGATCGTGCTTTTACAGTAAAAGGTCAGATGAAAACTTTCAGGGACTTGACTAAGTATAAGCATGCAAACAATTGTCCGTGTTTCTCCATCTGGGACTCCTGTCCAGTGTTCATTTCACAGACCGAACATAGAAACATTTTGCTGATCCACTGGCCTCTCCTTTAGCTGTGTCCCATTCCCTGCTTGTGTTTCATTGTTATACAAGAACTTTTCTTCTTGCACTCCTCACCTGGACTGGTGGAAGGGTTTCATCCATCTCCCAGTTCATCTGGGAGAAGATTTCTAGAATTATAATGGTTTCTCTGCTTCTCCTTCCCCAGGAGGAGAGATTTTCTTTTTCCTTTGACATATGGTTGAGAGGTGGGATAGATTCTTGGGGCTAAGTAGGTCATCAAAGCTCTGTCTAATTCCTAAAGTATAATTAGATGCTGAAAAAAAACAATAGTATTCAATTCCTGACATAAATACAGTGTTTTTTTCCTCTTGTTCCCTCTGGTTGTTGTGTTTACAATGTATTTGCTGTGTTACAGAAGCTTTTGTATGCTCTTGTCTTCCAAAAGCTGTTGGTATGCTGTTGCTAGCTGTTTAATGTGAAGGTTTGCACTTTCATTACAGTTCCAAGACACCCCCAACCCCACTGGAAGTTACCACCTAGACAAAATCAAAGAAGTGGGATCGTTTGATTTTGTAAACTTCAAGGAATCTTCAGCTGTCCTGGGTCTTTGCTGTGGCTTCTGGTCACCAAATCAATTTGCTGGGCTATGACCTTCTGTTGGACCATTTGAATTAGCCCAGTTCTGGATCTGACCCAGTGCATTTATTTGTTTGCAGAAAGGGCATGCAAGAGTGCAAAGGTGGGCCTGGATCTGGTCTGACAGGAAGAAAAGGCTGGATGCTGAGACACATGAATAGTTGGATTTGTGGCACAGGAATGTGCTTCTTATCCTCTGGTGTGACTGAGAAGAGCAAGGGCCTCTGAGTTCCTGCTGGAGACACCCTTGGGGAGCCTAAAGCTCCTCTGCCAATTCTTTATTTCCACTGCTTTGTGGCTCAGAAAGAAATTTAGAGTGTGAAACTATTTAGCTAAAGTTTGGTCATTTTCTGTGATTCCTGGAGGAAAGTATGAATCTCCTGACTGCAAACAGATAGGAAGTCACTTGCTTTCCTCTGCATGTGTCTTTTTCTATTTTCTCACTGCATTTAAATGAAGATAGATTTTAAAAGAGGTATAATTGCAGAACAACATGTAACTTGGTCAATTTATTTTTTTTTTAAATTAAAATATTATAAGTAGAAGAAACCCAGCTGATTTGAAACCTAACCATCTCAGAGCAATAGAAATCTTCAAATTAGATTTATAAATTCAAATGTTTATTAAAATGATACACAAAATAGTATAGTATAAAAATGGTTCTCACATCTAGAAGCTTAGTGGACCTTCCAGGAAAAGACCTGTATCAGTTTTGATCTTGTATGATGCATTTTGCTTTCATTTAAGGAAGGGAAATCTAAGTTTTCTCAGCAAGTATTTGAGGTCTTTGACTGTGTATTCATCACACAACGCCAAGCAGTAAAGTGCTTACAAAAAGTACTGCACTGAACATAGTGATATTTGTCTCCTTTCAGACACTGGCTAAATTCTTCCAATTCCATTTGCTATGAAAAAGAAGTATTAAAAGCACAGATATTTTTTTTCCTGTTTTCAAGTTCCCCATTAGTGGTCATTATTTTCCTGCTTTTGTCCTTTTTTTCCCCCTTGCAATTTTGCTGTGAGTGATTCTCTCTGTCATCTTGCCGTAAATTGATTAATACTGCCCACTGATGCAGTGCACCACATGGCTAATATATCAGTTAAATGGAAACAGCAAACACCACCTGCTCCTTCAGGCAAATGGCACTTTGGAAAATGGAATGTGTAATCAATAGAATTAAACCTTAAGCAAAGCACTGCAAACAAAACCAGGGGCAAGGTCTTCTTAACTCTGTGGTATGAAAGATTTTTCCTTTTTTTTTTTTCTTTTTTTTTCAGATGATCTGTTTGGCTTTCTTTCAGTATATCAATTATTTTGCTTGTGATATGTAGTATTCTCACTATAACTATTGTCATGCAATTTAGTATTGCTTGGACCAAAGGTGATTTTTTTTTTATATGAAAAGTTTTAGATGAGTCTGCTTCCCTTTGTATGTTGGAGATTTACAGGACCAATTCTAGTTAGTGGCAGTGATAGGTAATAGGATAAATCCTTCCCATTGATGGGGAGATAAATGCTGCTTGAATTTAACTTTCAAATCTGCTAGAAACTGCTTAGCATTAAGGCATTTGCCTAGTTTGTGAGCACTTTAAAGATTAAGGATTTGAAGAGCAGATACCAAAGACACAGAGAACTTTTCAGATAATGTCAGGATGATCTTCCCCTAATAAATACTTTTTAGAAATAAAAAAACTGGTTAACTACTTTCTTGTTAAAAGAGTAAAATTTTAAAACACGTTTTTAAAGGGCAGAGCAATAAATACAGAGGAGCAAATAAAAGCAGAGGAGTCTTGCAATTTGTATACAAGGAGAGAAAAGGATAGTTTGTGGTGATATCATTCGTAAGTAACATTCAGCTTCTTCACAAAGGCAAATCATTGCTTGGGAGACTTTGGGCTGCCTAACATGGAGTGTCTAGTGACTGTTTTGGTTCAACAAACAGTTAAGGAAAATGAACTGTGCCCTTATAGGTAGCCTCCCACGGATCAGAGAAGGCTCTTGGGATACCTTCCACATCCAAGTAGCACCAATGGCTCCAGATACTTCATAAATCTGTAGATGAAAGCTCATGTAAAGCTCCTTTCATACCATATTCCATACCTGCAAATTGCTATCCTTGACAGATCTGTGAGTTTGTTTAGAGATGTATTTTGTCTTGGATAAAGCTCGTTAAAGAAAAAAACGAATAAGGCCAATCATTAGTACATACCAACTGACAAACAAGTAGTCAGCTCCAGTTACATGAAAATAGCCCGGGTCTATCTCACGGCTGCTTCTAACAACTCGCAGCAGACTCCATTCTCTGTTTGTGGTGTACTAGTAATTACGTTCTCGCTGGCAGGATTGAGAGTTTGGTTGCCAGGGCCCAAGCACCATGTAGCAAGTGTTTTGGTAATGAATAAAGACGGCAATCAGCAGCAACCTGAGAGCTAGCTGAATGAGACAATCTGGCGGGCACTGAGGGGGTCCTGCTGGCTTGCTCAGATGGGCAGCAGGCAGGGATGAGATAATTGATAGGAAAGGGTAATGAAAGGAAAGGAAGTGGGAAGGGGGGGCAGAGGAGAGAACAGATTTAGAAAATAGACAAAGATTTTGACCTTAAAGCTAATAGGCTACTTAGGATATTATTTTATAAAGACCAGTATAAAATGAGCTGGCAGCCGAATGTCAGTATAAAATATTCCTTTGTGTACGTGTGTGTGCTTGAGTGCGGGGGTGCACAGGCACATGGGTGTGTGGTGGGCTGGGGAGGGAGGAAATCCCCATCTGCAGATGTTAGATGGTTTCTAGGAAATAATAGAAATAACATTCATAGGATCCATAGTGTTGCAATGTTCTCTTACCTACACAGACAGCTAAAACATGTCAACTTGGTTTTGAAGTCAGGAGCTTAGTGGGGGGAGAAGTGAGGGAGGGATATGACCTTGGCAAATTCATGTAAATATGGACAGGTTCTGTATTTTGGAAAATTGAGTCCTCATTTAAGACATACTGAGTTCAATAAAAAGAATTCCACTCATTTTTAAAGACCTTGAACTATTCTGACTTTGAAAAACTAAGTGGATGTTTGTCTTGCCATCGTAAAAATTATGAAAAACCCTATAAAAAGGCAGCATATTTTCAATTGTACCAGCTGGAAGAGATTTTAAAAGTAACAGATGAAGTTGTATATAGTTTTCTTTGCAAATAAATCATTTTCTTGAACTGAACTCTTGCAATGTAATTACTCTTTTAGCCATCACAGGCATGGAAAAAAAAAATCCCCACATAAAATCCCTAGTCACAGAAGTCAAACTCCTCCCAAGACACAAGAGACAGGTTTTGTGGAAGGAAGATCTTTTCCTATAATTTTTCAGCTTTGTGACACCAGGCATGCTTCCACCCAGCCTTGCAGGCATAGGAAAAGATTAACAATTTTTATATGGCTGTTTTATTGAGATATATATGTATTAAGAACGAGCATAGAGTTCAAGACAGACAGGTAGGAAGATACTAGTATGAACCAATGCAGATATTTTATACGTGGTGATAGGGCTTTGTTTAGATCCTTTTACATACTTTTAGGATACATTTTTGTTTAATATTGACAATCCCAACAGAGCCAGGCCCTTGAAGATTTCTCTCCAGTAATCTATCTGTTTCCTTGTTTCGTTTTATTTTTAAACACATTATGGTTTTCGATACAAGCCATCTTCCCTAGACTTTCAGGTATTAGGAAAAGAGGTTTTTCTGTAGTTTACCAACTCTGTTAAATACCATAGGAGCATGTGATTTGCTGTCTGTCTGGAATCTTCTCAGGTCTGATAAGTCAGATCATCTTGATCTGAGGCAGTACTTTGAAAGGAAACCTCAGTATAGGACATGGATTTCAAAGGGCATGTTCCTGGTGATTCCATAACTAATGCTCTTCTGAACTCACTCTAAATTGTTACAAAGTCCACAGCAATGCAAGATGTTCTTGGCTTTGGGCAGAGGTACATCAGCACTTCAGGATGTTTGCTATTGAAAATGTACGATGCTAGCGAGAACTTAGCCACAAATGCACCTTTTTCCTGCCCAAAATTCAAACAGAAATGGTATTCTTCACTCTCTGGGACTGTGAAAAATTTCATGCTGTGCTACTGTGTAGAGTTCATCGGTGCCCTGCTTTCTCAGAAACAGGGAAACACATTAGTGGTAAAAGAAATTATTCCTTGTAGAGTTTTACAAAGCGCTTTGGGATCCTTTTATATAGAATGTACTATACCAGACATTATGATAGTTTGTAGTTATTAATACCTGTCATATTGTGACTTTCTCAATCATTTTTATTCTGGTTGGAGCAGGCTCAGGAAACTGTCTTTTACCCAATTTACCATAATTGTGATGTGACCCATATTGTACCCTTCTTCTTTCCAAGACCTTTTGAAATATATTATAGATGCTCTCCACGACCTTGCCTAAAAGCTTTTTAATTGAAATGTTGTCATGCAGCTTCCATATTTAAGATAATTTCATATTTTGATGGCCTTCAAACACAAGTTGAAAGTATATTACAAATAGGGAGGAGGGTGATGGAGTTGTTTTGGAAGCTGCAGTGACTTCCTGCTAATGCTACTGCCAAAACTATACATAGAGAGAAGATGACTTGGATGAAGGGCTGCTCTCTGCTCTCAGGAGTATAGTGGATGTTGTGACTGAACTTATTGGATTATTATTTTTCTGGGAGGGAACTATCGCATTGTGCAGTGCTTAGCATAGTAAAGTCCTGTCTTCTTGTTAGGATTTTATAGTGCTCTGAATTGTTATTGTTAAAAATAATAATATTTGTGGCTTGGGAAAATGAGTTCTATGAATTATTTAAGCTATTGTCCAAATGTTTGTATCTGGTT
>VYZX01028830.1:252098-265099 GCA_013401335.1 Brachypteracias leptosomus | reverse complement strand
AGGTTGGTCAAGCATGACTTCCCCTTGGTGAAGCCATGTTGACTGTCCCTAATGACCCTCTTATCCTTGATAAGCCTAGAGACAGTGCCAAGGACAAGTTGTTCCATCACCTTTCCGGGGATGGAGGTGAGGCTGACTGGCCTATAGTTACCCGGGTCCTCCTTCTTGCCCTTTTTGAAGATTGGAGTGACATTTGCTTTCCTCCAATCCCCAGGCACCTCTCCTGTTCTCCATGATTTACTAAAGATGATGGAGAGTGGCCTAGCAATGACTTCCACCATCTCCCTCAGCACTTGCGGGTGCATCCCATCAAGACCCATGGATTTAGGTACATTTTACCAGTTTGCTATTCATAGATGAACAAACATGAATAGAAATAGTTAAATGGGAAGCCTTCGTGTGTTGTCATCATTTGAGAATGGAAGAAGGGAGGTGAATTTAGACTGGTTTTGGTCTGCATCTTCAGGAATGATCTGAAGTCTTTTGCATGCTTTGGCTTTCTTTACAGAACATGGGTGCAGAATGGGAGTACATATTGTTAGTGAGCTGTGACACCTACCGGCTTTCTAGTTTGGATTAAGGTATTGATATGCTTCTAAATGTCTACAACCCTAACTGATCCCTTTTTTTACACTGTACTGAAATTTTTTCCATACTGAGAGCTTGATCTGGGGCATTTTCAATAATTACTGAAGAAAAAGGCCTTCCAGACTGAATTGGATTTTAAGTTAGCTCAAATACTTTCTGGAGGTGTCTGTCTCTTGTCCTTAGCTGTATAGGTTGCTTAGGGTGACTAAACTCATAAATAAGGTGCACCAATTCAATTATAAAAGAGTGTGTCCTCCTTAACCTGGTCTTGGGATGAGTGGATCTAAAGTAGCGTAAAAGAGGGGGAGCTGTTGGCAGAATATTTCCTGGGAAGGAAACCTGATTGTGGAAAAGGCTTCTGTCATCTGAAGTACCTTGGATTTTTTTTTTTCCCTTTTTGAGAGATGTGCTCTAAGGCTGTTTGTGTCTCCAGGCTTTCTTTGGAAGACTGACCGGCACGGATGTTTGAGGAGTAGTACTTTTGGGTAAGACTTGATTTCTGACAAGCCATGGTACTTAGTAAGTTTGTATAGCTTTATTATTATAAAAGCAGTCTGCTGTAATGAATAGCACTGAGGCTTCTGTATGGACTTCCTTTTTGGGAAACAATGATCCCATCAAATTGCTGGTATGACTCATGCTAAGTATTTGAATCATTTTTATTACACTGCTGATGATGGCTTAGGAAAGTCAAGTTTTGGTCATCAATTTATTCTGCATCTTTTATATTGACTGACTCTTGTATATCAGAAGCATAGTCAGTTAGACATTTTTATGAGTTCAAGGAAAGATGTTCTGTGTAAATAACATCTAGTCAAGAATAAAAAGCAAAACGTGCACATATGACCTGATAATGTATAAGTATGATGGCTTTGAAGCTGTATTTGTTTTGTGGTGTACTAAATCAGAGACCTGGATAAACATATTGCTCAGCTGACAGAAATGTACATTATGATGTTAAAGGACTGAAAAGTTTTGTTTTTATGCGGCTCCTGAAACACAACTAACTGTTTCAGAAGAAAAAAAAGGTATAGCAAAAAAACCCCAAACTCAGCAGGCAAACCTCCCCCCTCCCTGTCTCTATTTAATTTTTGTTATGAATTGTTTTCCAAATATTTCCATCTTGGTTATACAGAAGGCTGGGGGGGTGGAAATCAATTAGATTATTTTAAAGTCAGTTATTAATAGCCTGGCATTAGTTATATGCATACTGCTTAGGTAGTGTAGCTACACTGTGGTTTTTCAGGATTTATTTTTTACTTTATAGCTCTTTCTTTGCCCTATATTGCAACTATTTAACACCTCTCTCTGCAAGTCTCCTTCCTGATTTCTTTTATTAGTGTCAGATATGCTTTACAAGTTAGGCTTCCTTTACCTTGAAACCTCAACTAAGAAGATTGGAGAATATTAGGCAAATGTGGCTTTGGAAGATGAAAAAAAACCCTGGATGATTTCCCCCAATACTCTGCAGACACTTTTGTGACCTGCTAAAGGTGCACGTCAAAGGGACCTTGGTGTGGGCTGAGCACCACTTCACAGGTGAGGTGTGAGCAAAACCAAGAACTAATGAAGGGAATGAAGATTTTCCCCTTCCCCCCATCATGACTCTGATGTACAAATAATCCTGTTAAAAAGCAAAAAGTGGCAAAATTTGTGGGTTTAAACTTGAAAGATCACATGGCTTCTTTTGCAAAAGGATGCTAAAATATATTTAAACACTTCAAATACCAATATATAAATACTAGCTTCCAAATAGCTAGAAGCATTTGAGCCTTTTTATCTCAGCATAAGCTAAATATCATAACGTCTGCGCTTTCCAATGAAGAAGAGCTGTTTTCACTTCGGTTGTACTTTAACCACTACATTAGACTGTGTTTGAAAAACTCAATAATATGCCTTAAGAAAAGCTCCAAGAAAACCCTACAGTAGAGTCTGAGCGCGTTTATCTTATTTCACATTAGTTAAGGGTAAGGCTTGCTTGTAGTGCCATTATAATCAGTGGGACTACTCCCATTAGTATGGCAAGCAGGATTTGGCCCTTTGTTTGTGATTACACATTCTCTGCCTGGTCTGTTAGACTGAAGGGTATAATAAAATTAAACTATTGGATTAGAATGGTAATTTCCAAACACAAATCAGCAAGGGAACATGATTACATTTGCTGTTGGAGGATAAAGTGAAACATTCCTATTTCTCTCTTGGTGTATCTAGGCTGCCTAATGGAAGTAATTGTGTGTATCTGGAACAAAAATGTGAAAAAATGCAGAAATATGGACAGAAAAATGTGTTCTTAAAAAGAAAGAGAAAATCCCACAGATTCTTCTGATTCTCCTTGACATTTAGATCAGCAATCACATCTAAAAGCTACCAAAAATCGTTAAGGCCTGCTCCTGAACAGATTTCATCTGCGTGGGACTAGGAATAGCTTTTCTCCATAAATAGCTCTCCTTACCCAAAAAAGAAGCCACCTTTTTCTTTTCTTGATTGTGACTAGGATTGTGACTATAGTACAGTGTGCTGTGGAAGGGGAAATGGTTTGCAGTTTCACTTAGGCTATAGTTGTTAGGAACTTAAAAGATCATCCATCCCTGTTTACCTTCAGAAGATGATGAGAGCATGGTTTACAAAACAAATGTTACTATTTAGCAGTTTGTTGTTAAAGCTGGTGTTCAGTAGTCAGAGCTAGCTTTCACAGGGCATCAACCAAAGTCTTGGAAATTACTGAAAATTGCCCTATTGAGTTATGCACATTTTGGATCCATCTCACAGCAATTTGCATTTCAGCTTCTACAAAATTCTTTGAAACATAACAAATTAAGCTCTGTGTTTTCTGTCAGGATAAATAGCATAAACCTCATTTAACAGAGAAGCATAACTAAGGCCACAAATGATTCTTGCACTTCCATTTGCAGTTGGATGTCTACCACCCTTTCAGCCCTACGAAAACCATTTCCCCACCTGGTTTCCATTCCCCCCACACTGGTCCTGGACATCTCAGAGTCTTTTGCACCATTATAGACTCCACTATACTTTCTTTGTAACCCCCAAAACATGGCATATTATTTTTTGCTCAACTTTCCTTTTTTTTTTTTTTAACCTACCATGTAAAGGTGCAATCTGCACATCTTTCAGAGCATATTCACTTCTGTACTGTCTCCCACAGTGGCAGCAAGAGATGCTGTATAAAGAGAGTGGATGAGCCTGGTCACTACCTGCAGTCCCTTCCCTTCTCAGCCCCTCAGCAACCACAAGCCCTGGATTATGGATATTAAAAAATACATCCCTGCCTGTTCCCTTTAGGATCTGTTTATAGACCTGCTGTCCCTGAATCATCTAATCTCATTTTGAACTTGCTGATACTATCTGCCTCCACAGCTTCCTATGGCAACAGATTTCAGAAGTTCAGTGGCTCTTGTTTAGAAACTATAGTTTTATCTGTTTTAACCCTGTGTTCTGCTAGTTTCAGGAAAAGTGATGGCAGATGGTTTTAATTGTGGGCTTTCGTGATTTAGAACTCTGTTTTCTGGATTCATTTTACCCTCTTCCTCCAGGATTTTGTAAACCTCAATCACATCTCACAGCCTTCTCCTCTCCAAATGGAAAAGTCCCAGCATTTTCAAAATCTCCTCATTAGGCAGCTTCTCCATCATCTTACTCATTTGCAGCCCTACTCTGTACCTTCTCTTAATCTGCTATGCTCTGCTTAGGATGCAGACACCAAACATACTACTCAAAACATTTCTCTTCACAAGGGTGTGTGTAGCAGTAAAATCATGCTGGCTTGTATGCAACAGCTTTTCTGCTGCTTCCTAACATCCTGTTGGGGGTTTTTTTGGCTGCCATTGTAGCAAATACAAGTGGGAAGTGAATATTTGACATGGTTTGTCTTAACACGGAGGGGGAGGAATGGAAAGAAGTAGTTTACTTAAGCTTTAAATTTTTCAGTATGGAGTCTTTAAATAATCATTTGAACACAAGCTGCAAACTGAGCCATTTGACATTTTTCTTGTTTTTTTACAGGTCAGGGATTTTCTCTGTTCACAGTTTAAGAAAGCAAGTGTAGTTCCAATGGTGATTAGAATGGTTTATGGTTAATGCCAGCGGTTTATGGTTAGGAATGAACAATAGAGGAGATTATCTTAAAGAAGACTGCCTAAAGTAGCTTCTGTGTGGTTTATTCCTGTTGTTTTTCAAATTAAGTGACACTGAAACTGGACCAAGACTCAAGAAAGGGAACAGAGAACAGGTATAAAATGTATACTCAGTTAAAACGATACTCAAATGTTTTAAGTTCTCTGTCATTCTAGCGGCCTATGGAGGGCATATCAAACTCCATGCAGACCAAATAAAACGATAAACATCTTCCCTTTGTCTGATATGCTGCAGCTGTTGGAGCCCTTTGGTGTGATTTGTTAAGGCAGACAGGCACAGCAGTCACTGTAGGATTAACCAGAGATGTGGGCGGGGTAGAGGGGACTGTGCACCAGCCCTTGCCCAGACACAAATCCGAACATGGCCAGGATGTGCACCTGGCTCTGGAAGACACTGGTGGGCCTTGCACAGGGGTGTGCTCAGAGAGAGAAGAGATCTGGTGTCCATTGCGGAGGGCACATGTTGGCCTTCCTGCAGCAACTGGAAGTCCTCTTTTGCCTCATTCTACAGGCAGCCCTAACTACTTCACTCATGCTTCTTGACTGACCTAAGCAAGTGAGGTTAGATGCAGTACAAACATGGACCAAAAAGACAATCTTTGTTTCTCATTAGTTCACAGTGTGTGTTAAATGGGATGACAACATTTTTCAACCTCTTAAATGACTGTGAAACCAGCATTGCCCAAGGATCCACATACTACTGTGAAGAAGATGTATATGTACTGAAAAGGACAGATATCTGGGTAGAAATGACTGTTCCAGACTGCTCAAAATTGAGTAAACTACATTTTATGACAATTTTATAACATGAAGAATACTGAAAGTATATTTGAATAATGTAGTATGTTACTAAGAAAATAAAAGAGGACTATTCAAAAATATATTTATTTTCATGGCAATCCCTTTTAGATCATCAAGTGTCCTTGGGTGAAGCTGTATAAAAAAAACATGCACTTGTCTCCCATACTTGCTAATGGCTTCCAGTGATATTCATCCGTCAATTTCTTTGTCATTAAAATAAGTAGGTAGGTAGAAATTAAATACTTGGAAAAAAGAAGAAGAAAGGAAAATATTAATTAAGGATTAGGTGAAGCTTGTTTAACTGAACACATGATTAATACTGTAGGAAGGAAACGTACGTGCTGTACAGGAAAGGAGCTACAGAGTTTGCTGTACTGAAAACTAAACCTTCTACAAGGGATGGTGGTGAAGTAAACAGATATGGTTTATCTATAAGAACACAACCTTTAGAAATTGGTGGGGTTTGTTCCCATCAGGTCTCTGGAATTTACAGCAATATCTTTTTTCATCACATAGTGATGAAACTTACATTTCCATACACTGTGTTAGGAGGAAAAGTTAGATCATTATATTCAGGAAATGGAAGAGAGAGCTTGAAAGTCTTTTAAAAACATATTGGGAAGACATTTTGCTGTTGCATGTAACAGCAATTCAAGTAAAGGTAACTACTTCAAACAAGATATAAACCAATCCTCTTACCTTGCTATAACCCACAGCATTCCTCCAGTCCTTCTGGAAAAACAGTTGATAGTACTGGAAATATTTTTTTGTTTGTTTTTATGACATCCAATATAGACAGATTTAGAAATCTCACAGAAAAAGGCTACCTGCAACACTTTGAAGTTGCATGGCAAAAAAAGTTTCAAGAAAGACAAGGTCCTCTACGCCCCATTGCTATGTGTGGGTAGTTAGTGGCATGATGAAGCACTACCTTACACTTGTGAGAACATTTTCTCAGCTCTTTCTGACAAACAGACCTGGAAATGAAAACTGCCATGATACTTCAGTCCAGCAAGGCACCAGTGGAGTTAATGCCTTTCAGCTGCATAAACTGCAAATATATATAACGCGGCATGTATAGAAAGGCCACTGAATCTTTAAAGGGAAACAGGCAGAGCTAATAGGTTTCTTTGAATATAAACATCAGTATATATTTTTGTGACTCAACTCAGCATATTCTATATGGGTTGTAATTTTAAAATTAGTGGTTGGAGGGAGAGATAAGCACCATCAATAAATTAAACTGTAACCCAGCGGTTTAGTCATGAAAGGTTAAAATAAACTTGCTTGATTGATTATGAATTTTAAACAGTTTTTCTTCAATGTAATCAGTGCTCTACCAATGTCATTGCTCATTAAAGAAAAGATTTTCATTCCAACATTTGATTGAGGATGTTTTTTCTCATTTGCATTTTGCTTTCTACCGAGTAAGCATCTTGCCTTCAAAATTATTAGATTTTTTCCCCCCTTGTCTGTCCATAAAAGCTGTAAAGTGGGATGGAGCAGTGATTTAGAGGGATACTACATAAAGATTGAATGAAGATATTGACTACCAGGCCCTAATGCAAACAGGACTGTCTGATGGACTGCCTTTGACAGAATGATGGAAGGGGGCCTTGTGGCCTACTTAGCTGCCCTTCTAATTGGCCTTTATGAATATTTAATGAAATCAAGATGAAATTCAATCAGAGCTTTTACCTGCTGAATCTTAGGGAAAAAAGCAGGATATTATTAGATTTTCCTAGCCCTTGTATACAATAAAACTGTACTGAAATGTCTGTGTGTTAGTCAGGTGGCTGAGATATTTTTTTTATCCAGGGACTTGGTTTCTTCCAAAGGAATTAAGCTTTTTACCACAAAAAGCAGCACGATTTTCCATTTGCATGCATCGCTGGTATTTTATTACTGGCATAGTATAATGTTTAAGCCATAAACAAGCAACAGCTATTCCCTTTGAAAACATACCCTTAGCAAATTCTTAGTCTATGCCAATTTGAAGCCTTTTAGGGAACTTTGAGGTCATATAATAGTTTCAGAACTACATAATGTTGTAGCCTAATATTTTGCGCCACATTGGTTGATGTATGAGAGAGAATTTGCACTATCTCATTTCTCAAACATAATCTTGGTTGCATCAATAACATTACATTATAGCAATGAGGTATAAAACAGTCTGACAGGCTCCTGCTGTAGTACACTCTTACATTCATTTAAATGTAGATTTTGTTTTTCTGAGTAGAATGCCAGAAAAGCTTTTCATAGAAGCACAATGGACAGATTAATCTATAAATGGTAAATTCAACAGTGAAGAAGGTTTTCCCCATTTTTAGTATTGTGAATTTTATCTTTCTCCCCCAAGATAAGCTGTTTATTCACAGTATGTTGCTTTTATGCATTTTCAATATCATTTTTTGGACAGAAAGGAGTTTGGTACTCAGAGATAAACACAGCATGTTAATACTAGGCAATGCATGAGTAAAACCTTACAGATGTGACTAAATAAGAACAGTTCAATATCGTTATTTAAAGGCTTGATTTCTTTGCTTATGTGGGCATCAGTAATGCTCCCTTGGGTCTCTAATGCTGATGTCACCATGTATGTAACACATACTTGAGCAACAGACAGGTGCATGGCATTATTAGGTGGGGCATGGATGAATGGATACCTAGCTTCCCTCAATTTTTTGATACATGCAAATATCTCTTCCTTAACACGTACACTAATGGTAATCTTATTAGGATTATTTATACAGTGCTGTGCATGAAGATTGTGTGATAAGCTCCCAGATTCTGTGAGGAGGGTTTAGCCTGGCTCTTGTTCTTCCATGTGCTAGACAAATATCAGGATTAATAGTGAATAATGAAATAATATCTATTCTAGGGAGATCACAGGTCTGTGCATTCCAGCTTCTTGCTCCAGCAGTGTCCAGTGTCAAATACTCAGAGGATCGTTATCAGAGTGGATCCCTGCCTCTGATGGGCTTCCACCTTAAGTCACACTGGTAGCTGTTCCGTTCTCCACCATGGGGCAGGGCTTCCTGAGGGCCTCTACAGGGCCTCCATGGGTTGCTGTAGGAGCTAGAAATAGTCAGAACATAAAATAAACAAACAAAAACAGGAAAAAAAAAAAAAAGAGAGTGATAAATGTAGAGCAATCAGAACAAACGGGCAGCACTGGTGTTTCTGTTGCTATTCACTGAGCTACACCTGTATTTACTAATGCCAGACTCTTGCTTTACTGTGAAGACCTATGCTGAGCTGAGACCAAACATTGCTTGGCCACAAAAAGCACCATGGCCCTGAAGAAGCTGCTACAAAAGCACAAGGTTAGCAAAAAGATGCCTGTACTTTCTTGTTCAGCTCTTAGACTGATGCATATTTTGTCTTCTAATTATATTTTTTCTTTTCCCTTTCAATGGTGTATGAGCAGTGAAGCTTGGGAGTTGGGAATTCAGAAGCAAAATCTGAATTCACATAGGGAAAGCAGCACTCCCCTAAGCCCCGTTCCTTCAGGTAGCTCTTTACCCAGGGGACAGTCATCCAATGTAAACAGCAGCCTACACCCTGATGACTAAAACCATTTTGGAAGCAAACTAAATGAAGTTATATCAGCATATTTTGCTTTTTTGAGTCTTCTCAGTGTCTGCAAAAAATTGAACGATGGATAAGAGAATGAATGCTCATGCATGTATCTGAGTGCATGAATGCTGAGCTAAGAAAAATAAACACTTGACAGTCTTTCAGAGGCTAAAGACGTTGTATAGTCAGGTACAGAAGTGGCAATGGAAGTATAAGGCTCTCCACATCAATCTTAGCTTGACTTTACATGAACTGTATACATGGATGAGATATTTCAGCCCACTGGTAAGAGTAGTGTGTTCTTTCCATCTTATTGTTCAAAGCCCTTTTGTAATCTATCCACATGGAAGATGTAGAAAGCACATATCTTTTCATACATCTGAGAAAAAAGCATGCACCAGACACTGAAACTCAAAACTACCCTCAAAAGCAGTATTTCTCAGTAACTACTCAAATTATTTTGTGAAGCTTTGTTTAAATGGACTGTGAATATTAATGTCACAGAATTACTTTCAGTAGATTGGACACATCAGTTTGTTTTCAGATCAAACGGATACGCAGTGGATTTCCACACAGAGAATTGGCTTGCTTAGTTAAACACAAGTTTTTATGGTGATAATTAAAAAAAAATGGTTTTGCATAAACATGGTCAAAACAAAGTTCATTTTGATGCAGCTCTTAGATAAGTCTACTTGTTTTCTCAGAAACTATATCCAAGATACTAGTAGCCTTTGGACTATGGACTTATGGACTTCATGACAGTGAATGATAATTTCTTTAATGTTTAAGAATTCACTCTGTTCATCCCTTTGTTAAAATCAAAATTTATTTAGCATCCCCCTTTAACATCTCACTATTCTGTACTTGATGCCTTAGAGTTTCATCCAGCTCTCACTCCTCCTTGAGCCCCTAACAGTGACCTCAGCAGCACTGAGGCAGAATATAATTTACCAAGTGCATGGCATGGTATGGGGCTGATAATGAAGTTTATGTTCAAGTCAAAGTCAGTTATTCATGGGGAATGCATTCCTTCCTGATGTTGATCAGAAATGAAAGCAGATACTTTAGATTTGGGGAGGATTGCTGATGGTACTGGAGGTAACATGAAGGTGGTAAAGTACACCAGTGACTCTTCTAATATCCTGAAAGGTCAGAGATGAGTGAAATGTGTCCTGATTTAGGCTTAATGAATTTCAAATAGAAAATTTGTGCTGTATCTTTGGGTATTTTCGCATTACATCTTGGCAGAGACTTTTGTAACTTGAGAAACCAGCAGTATCTAGAAATTATGGATTTGATCTGAATCTCTATTCACCCTGGGCAGACGATCAAGTTGCTAATTATTTTGTGGCTAGTCACCAGTGTGTGCGCATGCAATAGAAATCAGAAGGGGTATTAGCTGTGTATTCTAGAAAATTAATATTTGCTAACATTTCTAAAATCCTACACAATTAAAAAGGAATGGGTATAAATTTAGAGACTTGGTAGTACCAGGAAGTTTCTTTAGAAGCCTTGGAAGAGCTAGGAGTGGAGTTTGGGGCAAGAAGCTAACATGACTGCCCTCTCTCTGTTCATTGCAGAGTTGGGGGAGAGGGTGTTTTAGGGGTCAGGCCAAGAAGCAAGGAGTAGGTGGAGTCACCTGGCAAGCAAGAGCAATTTATTTTTCAGGACAGGAAGGAGCAACAGAAGGTGCAGAGGTTGCAAAGGCACCTTTCAGTAGCCAGTGAAAGAACCAGATGTGGTCATTTTATGAACAAACCTAAACCACACAGCTTTGTCTGCAAAACTCTTATGATATTAACTTGTATCAATTTTTACTTCAGTATCTTGTATCTAATAATGAATTCTAACAAGCAGTATGATAAATTAAGAGAGTACATGTGTATTCAGATAATAAGTGTCTCATCCTTCCAAAGGTAATGTGTCTTTTTTTCTCTAAGACATCTTTGCTCCTTTATTTACAGAAGTGAGGAGTGACTAGTGTCAACGTCTTAACTATTGAACCCGTGACAGAGTCTCCTGGGATCTGCTCCCAGTTGTCTAACCGATTCTCTCTGTCATCTTAGGTATATCACTCTTACCTCACACCAATCATTTGTACAACAGTAACCACACCAAAACAGATCAAAGGTTCACTTTGTACTGTAACCAGTAGTGAGCTGTAACAAACACATCACTGAGAGTTCCCATAGTGGGCAGTTATAGAATAACATATCTATAGCCAAATTTCTTCCTAAAAATATCAGAAAATGGTTAAAGTATTGCTTGATGCATAAGAGCAAATTTCTCTACTTCTTTCTACCCAAAAGTAAATCTAAATATTCTCATTAGATGTACAGAAATTAAGTCGTTCTTATATCATACTAAATTTTCCTTTATTGACTTGTGTAGTGTGTTTCAGAGGTTGTAAGAATTATTCATATAATGTTTTAAATGTTCAGCCTTTCTGTTTCACTGAACTATCCTTATATTCCCACCATTTAATAGTGGTAAATGGCAGTCAGCCTCATTCTTTTGTACTATAACTTACTGTGTCTTTTTTTCCCCTCTAAATTAGGAGGCCCCAATCTTTGATATATGTTCCATTGATAGAGAGCTATGTGTCCACAACACTTGTTTCATCTATTTCAAACAGTTAACACTCTTTGAGATGCAGTGACCAGAACTTATTCCAGCAGGTAAAGAAATATTTCTAACGTCTGGAGTACTATTCCTGTCTGATAATCAACTCATACCTTCATGCTTTGTAGAACTGCTGTGCAGTTCACTATATGTAATATATTTTCAGATCATTTGAGGATATATACTATCTAGAAGCAAAGTACTGTGACAGTATTATCAGGTGCTTTGTATGCCTAAGATGCGAATTCCATTTCCAGGATCAGACAGAAATGAAACCAATATCTGAACCACTGCATTATCTATATACAAATTCATGATACTCTGATTTCTCACCCTCAGAACATGGCACGAGATCTTTCCTCAAATGATGTGGCATTAAGTTGATTAGAGATGTTTTATCTAAGAGTATCTCTGGACTCCAGACTCAGCAGTTAGAGCGTGTGCCCAATTTGGTTTAGTTTAATCCTGCTGTTCCGGTAGAACTTCACCAGAGGGTCTTCTCTTTTTCACATTTTGTAGAAAATAGAGCTGAGCTGTAAAACAACATTCAATCCCAGCAATTCAATTACAATCCAATTAATTTGATTCCAGTCAGAATTGCATTCAACAGTGATCAGCAAACATTTCTAAAAACAAAGCAGTAAGCAGCAAATACAGCATGATGCCAATAAAGAGGATGCTTTCTCTGTGCATCAGATCAGAGATCTTTACAGAATTAAACTTCGTGGATAGGTTATATATACACCTATTTTCAGCAAAGAAAGGGAAAAAGAAAGAATATCACAACTTCACAAATAACAGTGATCAAGTTGACAAATTATCCCAAAAGCCTTAGAGGTGAAGTGAAACACAATTTGCGATGAGATATGAGACCTTCAGCTGGCATAAATCAGCTAATGCTGTAACACCTGAAGAGTTGGCCCAACATCCTTGGCCTGGAATAGGAAAAAAAATTTTGAGCAAGATTTCCAGCAAATTGGATTCTTTCACAGTAGCTATTGTTATGAAGAGAAAAGGACAATTAAAGGGGAGGAGTGGCATGTTAATATTAATAACATAATATGAAACAATCAATATAAATTAATCCCAGAATACAGGGTATAAATGTTTCATTGTCATGAATCCAAGAAGCAGGATGCATTTCAAGTAGAATCCATAGGGAAAACAATTACACAGATGCATGTACATTATTGCATTGCAAAGAAATAAATGAAAACCTTAAATTATTACTAAATAGCTACAATTCTTCCCCTGCCCCCC
>VYZX01028830.1:204668-248919 GCA_013401335.1 Brachypteracias leptosomus | reverse complement strand
CCAACTTCATAGAAGGAGAATAAATAGAAGTTATTTTTGTTAATTTTTTTTTTTTTTTCACTGTTACAGCCACAGGCTCAGAAAATTAACTTAGAGAAGCATGGTAACCCTCTCTCGAACTAAAACCCGGCACTGCTTCCCTCACAGTGTTCATACCAACATGGACATAAATTCCAAAGGCCTGTTTACTAAAAGGACTGATGTGAGAGAAGAAAACTCAGTGGTTTTCACTAGCAAGCCAAGGCTCACTGGCATGCTCCCAACAAATGCTTTCACTGGCACTGTTGCCCCATAAGCACTGAATTAATTTCCTGATACCAATCTATTTATGATTCTCATGTGAGGCATGACAGTCATTCATCTTTCTCACAGGACAAGCAAACAGGGCAAGACCAGTGCTAACACTGAGCATGTTGCTACCATTGCTCAGTACTAGATTTATTGGCACCACATCTTTCAAAGTAACAGGAGGTAGCTCAAAGCTATTCTCTACAGCAGCTGCTTAACAGAACTTCTCTCTGCTAGTTGCTTTCATATTTCAATCCCAAATCAACCAGATTAGGGAGAAGGAGAACCAGCACTACAGGGAATAGACAGCAATGCGATGGAGAGCTGATTTCATACCTCTCAGCTATTGCCAATTTTGCTGACAGTCCAACTAGTGCTATAGGGTTCCCATTCTCCATTCCCTTCCTCAGTCAGGTCTGCTCTTTATTTCTCAGACATACCTGTAACTCAAGGAGAACAAGCTAATCTGTTGTTTTATTGGAAGAATTCTTCTCATCTACCTTTATCAACAATTGACTTAAGCATCTGATTCAAGCTCATTGTCTAGATTTTTTCAGTAATAAATGGAGGAAAACAAAAGCACATTTACAGTACAATATACTCCACCTGAGCTTGATGTTTACAATAGGTAAGACTAACTGCCCTTTTTAGGTGCCTGCTTCTCTTATTTTAAAAGAATCCTAGTTGACCAGTTTAGCTGATGTGTATCCTTTAAAGATAAGTGAGATGGATCCCAAATACACTGACAGACCTGACAGACTGCCTTTCTAAAAATGTATCTATAAAGAGAAAGTTCTTAAAATTTACTGTTTGAGAGACTGTAAATGGCCCAGTAATGCCGAAATCCTACTGACTATAGCAGAGCACAAACTGTCAAGTTGTATGGTTTCCCTTCAGGTATTTATCTACTATGCCTCTAGCTACACAAATTGCAGTTAGTTTTGTCCTACCGTTTTTATTTTACTGATGTCTAGTATCTCCTAACTTACTTTCTTCATATTTCTTCTCCTTAGTATAATAACCTGACAGAAAATATTATCAATTTCTACACTAAAACTGCATGATGGAGTTACAGAACTTTTGGGTGAAAATAAGGGAATGCTTTTAACAAGCAATGACTTGAAACTCCTGTTCAGAACAATGAAGTCATTTTATCCCTGACTTTTCTTGCACAGGCTTCATTTACAAAGAGGCTTTGCTATCCCAACAATTACATGGGAAAAATTGACACTGTGCCTGTCATTTCTCACATGAACTGCTTTCATGCAGGTTTTTTTTATATGTACATGTGCAAGTATAACTAACATCAGGTATGTCTAATTCTACTGAAGTCTAGTAGTGTTTTGGTTTTTATCTGTGTCTGGAAGCTGGAGTTATTGATATACATATATATATATTTATTTGGTTTTGTGGTGTACTTGTCCTCATGGGTCAATTGTGATGTAGTATGATGTTCAGTATGATGTAGCTATTTTCTTTTACCTTCTTTGTACTTGTTCTTGTGAAAGCAGAACAATCTGTGAGGAACAGATATATTAAAAGTTGAGCATGCGTGGACCTAATGACTAGAAATTGCATGGACCCGATGAGTAGAAGGTTATATTTCATTCTGTCAGAGTTTACTTTTCTCTGTCTTGTTCTCCAGCGTGGCTGAATGTTTTTCCCCCAAAGCTGCAAAAGCATCATGACAGATTTACTTGCATACTTCTTTGTCAAAAGGTTTCCTAGTTACTGAGCTCACAAACTTCTGGTGAGAGTGTTCTTAACACAATTATATTCAAGTACAGTAGCTTGTTTTTTTCCCGTCATCATTTGTGGGATTCATTTTTTTTTTTTTTAAATCACAAACCAATTGGTTGTGCAAGACCTGCTTATGCATCTTAATTTCTGCTTGACTGTACAACCAATATAACATAAATGAACACCTAACCTCAATGCTGAGCAGGTTGCTATAAGATAGAGCCTCAGCAATTGTTATATGCTCGTACTAATGAATACAGGTATCTGGCACAGACAGCAGTGGTGGATTTCAAGCTGCTGGAGGTGATGACTTTAGAGGCACAGAGAGAAGATCAGAAATTACAAAAAAATTCCATTCCAGACTGTTGGGAAGGACTTTTGTTTCTTTCATGCCTAATTCAAAGAATTTGCCCTGCTGGATGTGTGGCAATGTTTGTATCAAGAGTTCTTCCTGTTCCTTCAGGAGTCTATCTCTTACATTTCTTCTGATGTGTTCTTCAAGCTTTGTCTTCTCAAATAACTGAAGTTAATTGGATTTCAGAGAATAAACAGAACAAAATGTGTTCAACCCTTAACCTCCTTTCCGTCTGCTGTCTCTCATAGAAGTTATGTCTGTTAATGCTAACTGACTTTCTGATTCAGAAAATCATCCTTCCAGAAGGGTATTACTTATGAGGTTATATTTAGTGCCACTTGAAATTCATCTGGCTTGTTTTGCTTATTATTTCTGCTTATGTAATGTGGTTTAAGTATTTCAAAACTGCTTTCGCTATTTTTAGATTTTTCTTATTCTATAGTATCTCTTGCTAAAGAGATTTAAACTAGAAATGAAAGTTTCTGCCTCCTTTCTTTACTACTGTGTTGATCATCTTCCTACCAAGATTAAGTTTAAAATACCTAATCCAGAAAGAAGCATCAGCAACCAGGGTAGTAGCTGTCATTCTGTGCCTTGAATCTTTACAAACTTAAGTATGAAACTAATTCCACCTGATGACAAACCATAGTTGAGACCTTGTTCAGGCTACCAAGTTTTGCTCTTTTGTAATGGCTGGTGGCTGCAAGGAAGCTCTAAAAGATAATTCATGCCTAATAAATTTATCTGAGAGAATTAGAAAGGTTCACCCTATAGAAGTGATTTTCTCTCTCCATTGATGACTAGCTTACACTAGATGGCTAGTTTCTAAAAATCCAAGGCTGTGAAATCAGCCAGTCCTATAAAACATAGAATACTCACATACAATCTTAAAAAAATTGCAAAGAACCTTATCCAAATCAGTGCACCAAATTATTTTGGAGCAAGAAATATAGCAAAACTTGATTTGGGCTGCCTTGATAATACTTTAAGTTGTCAGTGGCTCTGGCATGGCATCTTTCTGAGTGAGAAGCCCAAGTGGTACTCTTATCCCAGGCTTAGTAACTTTAGTCTCCAATGAACATTTATCACTGGTTAAGTATAGCTTAACAGATGTGTTATAATATGTTTACTATAAAGATGCAGGGGAAAAAAAAGGTGTTGATTCCTGAACAAGGCTGAAAAATCTTGGCACTCTAAGGGCTACCCTCACTGTGACATCAAGGCATGTGGTGGGATTAAGGGGCTGATCACCTTAGGTTGACTGTATAGTGCTGAGAGTTGCTCAGAGTAAAAGCCTCATGCGTGTTCTGAATTGCCCTCTGGTCTTTTCTAAAAAGGGAGACTAGCCAGCTAATAAAAACTCCTAAACTGAGTACCTAAATTTAGATACTGTCAATATAGCAGTACAGCTGGACTCAAGTTTCAACAGTGAATGGATTCATCGTTTTGTGTTTCTGTTCTAAAATTGCTCATAATTTACAATCTAGGGATACAAACATTGAGACTTTGTGGGTCTTGCTCCTAGTCATTTTGTGAAGATGCAGATCTAGAACCATTTACATCAAGTGAGAATTACTCCTAAAGTCTTTAAAGAAGTATAAAGACATTTTATGAAATGTTTATTAAAAATAAACATTTTATGCCCAAGAAAATTCTTACTGTTCAATCTCTATGAGTAAATATTTTAGAAATAGCCTGGTGGTAATATATTCTATGTGTACTTGGGATCAAATGCAATTTCTTTTTGGAGATTTATATGCAATTATTTTATCCAGGCTCCTTTCCCCTTTAGCCATCTTAACAGTGCCCAAGGTTACTTTAGACCAACATTGATGAAATTCATTCTCTGATTAAAAAATAAAGTCTGATATCAAAACTCTATGTACACTGTAGACTTCCATTGTTATAGAATACTTATTGTCTTGGGTTCATAGGCTGCAGTCTTTGAGATATTGAATTACTCTACAGCTTTCCATATTCTGTTTTCCTCTCTGCATTTTAAGAAGTGTTCATATAGGGTCATTTTATGGATGTCATTTGAATACCAACAAATTTGCAAATTCTTCCAAAAGAAGCAGATGTCAGGAATACAATTATTGCTTAAATATTTCCTTTAAAGTTTCCTCACTGTTAGCAAAAAAAAAAAAAAAAAGCTACATTATTATCATATTTAAATAAAACTAATTATAAAAATCCGCAAGATATTTTTCTTCTAGAAATTTAATGAAGCACCACCTAACCAGCCCCACCCACAAAAAATCAACCACTGTTTTAACAAAGTTGGAAAACAGACAGCCAAATGATACTACATATTTAAAGTACATGATTGAAATTGCTGATCTGGAATTATAGCAGATTTCAGCACCGGTAGTTACTGGTACTTCACACGTGAGCATGCTAACAAAGGAATATACGAAAGAATAATTCTGTCCCAAAGAAAAAGACCAACTAAAAATTACCAAAAGTCTGTCGAATTTCCTAAATGGAGTCTCTGCTGAGCTCTCTGTTGAACTAATGAAGTAGGTCATAGAAGATTCCCTTTCTATGACAATAGTCCTCCTGAGAGAACTGAAAACTTTCATCAAAGTGTTTTGCTGCCACTGGACAGGTTCAGGAAGGGGGAATTAAATGCAAAATGCATTGAGAAAGGGACTGGACTTTCCCAGAGTAGTGCAGTGCTGCCAACTGGGCCAGTCACAGCAGTGGGGCCTTCCCCAAGCCCTTTGAACCAAAGCTCTTTCTGGGGAATGATCAGACCTGCAGGAAGAGTGGGGTGCTGGAAAAACATTAAAAGCAGTTTTTAACATGCAGAAGAGCTGAGGAAAGCAAGCAGCTATTGTTAGGCAAAGGAGCAGTGACAGTCAGCAGGAGACTGAGAAGCACTAATCACTGCTAAATCACTGGAAGATGTCCCCACTAAGCAGAATTGCCACCCCTGCTAACCAGCAGCCATTGACATTAAATATTGTGGAGCTGAGCTCAGTTTTCTCAGAAGCATGCTGATTAAAAATGCCCTGATGAAATGGTGTGTACTGTAAGAAGTGGTACTTAGTATTTTGTCTTCATAATACTTTAAATTGCGCTATATCCTCACAAGATATTCTGCCATCCTCCATTAAAAACGGGCAACTGACTTTCTAAAGTACTGTGGTGGGTTTACCTTGGCTGGGTGCCCNGTTATCAACACCTTCTGGCTTCCAGTACTGCAGCATGAGGGCTGTGTGGGGAAAATCAGCTCAGACAGACCCACTACAAGTACAGAACAGATGTAGTACTCAGCTGGTTTGATTTTGGGTTTGAGGACACTCAGATATTTTGAAAAAGGCCCTGAGTTTTCACTGTTTGCTATATAATAATGAATTTGTTTTCTTTACCATACCTGTTTTCAAACCCTGTTAGCGTCTCTAAGTCAGTCTTAATACTTCTTGCCTAACATAGATTAAAAGTTATATAAAAGGACAGAAACGTTACCTCCTGCATCAGTGTGAGATATTATGGTTCATTTTTTTGACCATGTTGATTTACCATTTCACAGCAGTAGCTCCATTAAGTTCCAGAATGCGTTTTCACATCATAAAAGCTCAATGTTTTAAAATTCTTTGTATTTTAGAACAATTTAATGAAGTAGTTAAAATTTATTCCAGATTGAAAATGTTTTCTGCAATCAAGGAAAAAAAAAATCTGGTTAAAATATAGGAAAGCAATTAAAAAAAAAATCAAAAGAACTCACTCCTGATCATATAAAAATGCTTCTGAAAAAGAGGAGCTCATTGAAAGAGTTTTCCTTTTTCTTCCCTACTCTCCCAAATGTTTGTAATGTGCTTTGCACTAAGACCATTTTTTTTTGTACTTTAGGGGATTTTTAGGGGAAATTGAAAACTAAATAAATAATGCTTTTGTTATTACTGAAGGAGGCTACTTTTCGGTTTGTTTTGCTTTTTTTTTTTTTAACAGGAATTCAATAAAAACTTCCCCAACCCAGTAAAACTTACTACAGAAGTAGGGAAAAGCATCAAATCCTGATTTTGCATGAGCAGAGGAGATCCTCTTTGCTTGCTGTTCTCTACAGTGCTCATCTGCAATGGCCATGTCTTTTTCTGCTTCCTCTCTGCTATGCTTTCTGAGGAGAAAAAAGCCATAGCTATATACAAGGCTTACACTTCATCCTCTTCTGAATTTTTATCTTGTCTTATCCCAGTCTTCCTTTCAAACTCTACACCTTTGGTGTAGGAATTTCTATTTGTCTTCTGCAACCCCAGGGATATGCTCTTTACTTAACAATTCAGATGAGGTTTAAATACTGTACAGTTAGCAGAGGGAATGAAACATATAGGACTCCATTGTCCTTAAGGAATTGTTAGAGA
The DNA here is from genome assembly GCA_013401335.1 of Brachypteracias leptosomus. NCBI lineage: Eukaryota > Metazoa > Chordata > Aves > Coraciiformes > Brachypteraciidae > Brachypteracias > Brachypteracias leptosomus. The sequence continues at coordinate 242,172 of VYZX01028830.1, read as the reverse complement.
TGACAGGAATTTTAGCCTGCTGTCTCCTACTCTGATGTATAGAAGGAAAAGGGTAAGAGGGTGAAAGGAAGAAGAAAGCAGTAGGTGAGAAGATTAGGCAGGATTTACCCATGGAACTGGCTATAGAAGAGATACCTGGCCCTGCAGTCCTCTTGTGAAGTGCCCCAGGAGGCAAGTACCTACCTGTGCTGTTTTCATGGAGTACATCTTCTTAGGCCTGGCAAATATTTTGCAATAGTGTGGGTCAAAGACTGTCCCTTGTCCCAATTACTTGAGGGTTTTGATCTAACTGCACATTATCTGAACATCTTCCATGTGAATTTAATATCGGTGACAATACCCAACATTTACTTGAGAGAATTGGAGATTTTCCCATTTCAGGAAAAAGAAGTCTGCCTGGGCTAACTTGTTGAGGATGGTGTCATTTGTTTCTTTCTTTTATTTTTATCAGTATCTTAAGATTTGGGGAAGAAGCTTGTGGAATCCTTCAGGTGCTGGAGGAGGCATCCAGATCCTGGTAGAAAACTTCTCTGAATAGTTCAAGAAAAAACCTCACAGACCTAAAGGAATATTGACAGTCCTAAGAAAGAGCTCTCTTCAAAGCCATATGTGTTTTGTTTCTCTTGAATCTGTAGAGAACCCCCTGAGGCTTCAAAAGAGAGACACAGTAGTGGGAAATATCCCTCATCCTCCCCATCACTTGACTAACTCACCACATTATGTAGAGAAAGAAGCCTGCCTCGGGAAGAGGAGTGCTGAAATCAATATTTGATCAGATCTGCTTGTGTTTATTGACATAAAAGAATATTTCATAGAATTGTTGAGGTTGGAAGGGACCTTGGGAGATCATCTAATGGATGCTTAATGTCAGTAAGTGTTTTCTAATCTGATTGGTCCTTTTCCATATACAGAAATGGTCAAAAAGTACTTCTGCCTCCAGGCAATGATGCTGGCTACTGAGGAGCTCATGACAGCTGCTTTCAGTGGCAGCTGAGAGAGAAGTGCTGGTTGGCAAGCACAGTACCCACATTGAGGCTGGTTTTTATAGCTCACTTTCCTGGATGTTACATGGTATTCACGTATGGTACACAGCAGAATTCTCCTGCCCTACTACTGGGGTTTGTCCTAATGGTTCTCAATGCAGGGAAATTTGCCCATGTAATGAATCAAGGTAAAATATGATGTTCTACCCATGATAAGTAAAATGGGCACTAATCTTCGAGATGGTTATTGATGAATTTAGTAAGACCTGTCTCAATCTCTTGAATTCTTGTGCAGCCAGTGTCAAACTTCACAGGTTTCAAACACCCAGTTCAGTAACTGGATGTTTGAAAAACATATCCTACTCTTGACAAAAAATTATTTTCATTATTTACTTATAATTGCTAAGTAGAGACCCTCTTCCATAAGAGAGATATGCAAACGCCCAGCTCCCACCATGATTTTTTTCTATTTTGAGTTCTTGCTTGCAGGTGGCTCAGAAAGTGACTCATGTAGAGTGTTTCTTATATCCCCAAAATGCCAGTGGCTCCTAAACTGGTTTTGGTTGCATCCCTCATATGGCTGCCAGACCCCATTCATGACCTTGAGTTCTGGTGTAACTATTTTATTTATTTTTGAGTCTTACAAACCCTGTCATAACTACCATGCTCCTGCTTGGAGTAATGACCTCTATTTTGAGACATAGTACTTCAGACCAGGCATTTGTAAGCACTGAAGATACATAATTAGATTTTTTTTTCTAAAAAAAAAAGGGATTTATAGTGTTTCTTGTCACCGTGATATATATTTGCTTACAAGTAATAGTTAATTATAGTAGATAGTATTTCTGTAATAGCTAGTCATATTCTAGGTATATTTTGCTGATAGTATATTACACATTATCTTCTCTGCAGTCAAAGCTGCACTGTCAACTTGGCTAGAAATATCCAGCCTAGCTTTGAACTTTCTTGAGTACATATCGACAGGAAAGTAGCTGGAGCAGAATGGATCACAGAATGGGCTGGAAAACTTGCTAATGTCATGATAGCATTTCCTCCATCAGTTTACAAATTCTACTGTTCTTATGCTGTTGAGAATGGGGAATAATACATCTCTCAGAGCTATCACTGCATATTTGTTATCAAGTATTGCTATAGATAGGTGATTTCCATAACCCTATTCACGCCTCATGGAGTTGAAAACTAGTTTATCAATGCATCTGTAATGAATATGTGAATGCTCTGGGGAGGGGTGAAACAGGACAGTGCTGAAAACAAAGGAAAAAAAAAGACAAGTACTCTTAGCTTTGGATGGTAAAATGCCAAATGATAACAGAATATTACATGTTTTGTTAACAGTGGTTTTCTACGAGATGTTTAATATTGGGGAATGGAATAGATAAGCATGTGTGGGAGCAAGAATGAGGAGTAAAAAAGCAGGAAGAGAAAAAGAACAGGTTTGAAGAATCAGAAAGTTGCTTGAAAACTGATTGTATAACATATGTATAGACACCTTAAAAGATCAAAATGGCTGTTGAAAGCAAAGCTGTAAATAGGAACCTTTTAAGGGGGTTTTCTACATGCCCAGATTGTCATGGCTGTTTCCTCATTTCTGTGCCATTGCTCGAAAAAGACTGTTGGGTGTCCGGACACTCAGACAGGGCTGCTGTGCGTGCACAGTAAATCCAAAATGTCTGACATGCATTGCTCTGACTGCAGGGAAATAACTGTACATTACAGGCTGCTTTAGAGGATGGGATTGCTTTTTTTCCAATTCATTGAACAAATGTGTTAAAGAACTAAAATGTGATGCTTTTGTGTTTCACCAAAACTGCAGGGAAATCACATTTTTTTCCCCTTTCTTCTCATCAACACATTTCCTTTATTCATGTAACAGTAGGTGTCATTTTTCTTTAATTATGCCCAGCTATCATATGTTGCTTTTATTTGTTGAGGATGTTAGTTTCAGGGAAAATAATTTAGACAGTTCCATTTTTCAGGCAACAATACACTAAATCCTGTGCTTACAAATTGCAATTAGATAAGAATTCTTCTTTCCACAATCAAATGTGGCAGTTTCTTACTGGAAAGTAATGATGAATCAAACTTATAGTGTAAAATGGGAAGATCAAAGCATTCAACGAAAATGTAATGAAGAAAATACACTTTTATGGCTTGGCATTTTAAATGTCCTCTGTTATATATCACTGTGGCAGCATACAATAGTATAAGTCTTTCTTTGGGAATGAATACAGATTAATGCAGCCTCATTTTCTGTGTCAGAATTTACTTCTTACTGTGATGATATATCTTCCACCCCACTCCCCTACTCTTTTCCCACCCTCAGACCTTAAAAGTACTTTAAATATGTTTAGCCTGTCAACAAGTCTTTGCTAAAGGATTTTGTAGCCTTTGGTAATGACTTCTAATTTATGTGACTAATTATCCCGGGATAAATAGAGATGAGGTGCTTTAGGATAAGGCTAATCTGCATGTCTGCTGGAAGCTTGAATAGTGCACTTTATAAAGATACAAAACTCAGCAATTCAATGAAATTAAGGTTGTGACAAAAGGCAGGCAAATTCAAAATGAAGGCAAATACTTCTCTTCCTAAGCTGCTGCAGTTGGATGTGAGAAAGACGCTCACGGCATGGCATGAAAAGAAGCATCAGCCCTGATTCTGGAGTTTATTTGGATCTATGCTGAAGATTGAACAGATTTTGCCTATACTGTTTACAGAGATATTTTCATACAAAATTGCATCATGATTTGTCTGTCTTCACCATCCATCTTGCCCCAGTTGCGTTGCCTTATTCTTTAAACCACAGTGGTTATCCATCTATGACCACCTCACCCCTGATTTATGCCAGAGTATAAAATAGCAGTGATGTATGAAATTATGTATATACATACAACAAAGAACAAAAACTCAGTCTACTGTCTCAACACTGCAAGATCTTATCCTAGATAGAACAAAGTTATGCTGGTAACAGAGGTAAGGAATGAAAGCAAGGAAGTGTAACACCCTTTCTGCTGAGCTGAGCAGTTCAGTTTTCAGAAGAGCTCTTGAATTTAGAACTTGACCTCCACAACACTACGCAGAGCAATGCACAAGTACTTTAAGAAGTTTAGTCTCATTTGAAAAGTGATTTAAGGTTTCAGACTTCTTAGGATGCTTTTACAAAGTCAATTGCAGATAGGTCTAGTGTTGCTCTAAGCTAGAGGGATTCACTTCAGCACTGTTCTGCACATTTTATAGATCTCCTAGCAGCTAATTCCCATGCCCACGTTTCCAAATGATTTTGCAATCACAGTTGGTTCTCACCTGCAAGCTTAGAGGTGAGTAACCCTAGACTGTATCTGATCATGTGGACATACCTTTCTTACAGTACACACTGTTAAGGTCACTGTTTTAACCATCTCATTTCTCAGCCTGAGATGTTAAAAAAGTCCAGATTTCCAGGATGTGCAAAAATCAGATTTGTGTTTAGGTATGTACTCAAAATGTTGGCTTACTTGCTGGAATTGCTTTTGAAAACATGATGCCTAACTCTCTTAGCAGCCTACAATGCCATGCTTAAGACATCCAGACCTAACTTGCACAGAGCAGGGAGAATGACAGATTACTCAATTCCCTTTTCAATTACTTAACCACAGGATCATCATTCTACTTCACTCAAATTGTGGTATATTGATTTCTGTTGTGATTCAAAAGATTTTAATTTTTAATAAAAAGTTCGCATGATATTCTCTTTATGTATATAAAGCCAGAATAATCTGCTTTTTGCGGACAGGGTATTTGAATTGAAAGAGCCCATAATACCTATAATGTTTATAAGGAGCTCTCCCTGAGTTCACTTAGCCAGTACCCCCACACTTAGTTTCCCCACAGGACAGCAGTAATGCAAAAGCCTTTGAGGTCTAGATGCGAGAATTGTAACATAATGAACTCTTACATTTCAATAACGCTTAACAAAAAACTGCTAAAAATCTCCCATGGTATAGAATCAGAGTTTCAGAATATTGGCTGATGTAAATTACAGGGAAGTAAAAGGAAAACATTAACCAAAGCCTTTCACTCTTTCCTATCCAAGGCCAAATCAATATTAATCAGTCTAAGTTTTGGTACTGGCAAATACTAAAGAATTTGGCTTTCTGTTTGCAGGCTCAGCGTATTGACCCCAAACCCATTTTACTGAGAAATGTGGTAACAACTCAGGTGAACAGGTTTCCCCTGGAAATCCCAGCCCCCAGTTAACAGAGAAGTCAGGTGTGAAAGTTTGCTAATGCAACCCACGTCCAGGGCAGTGCTCCTTCTCAAGCAATCAGCATCTTTTAGAAACTCCATGTCCAGTAAAAAGCTTTTATACCAGCAATCCCAGTAGTGATAAAGTTTCTAGATGTTTTTCTGTTTGACAGCTTAACTCTAACCCTGAGCTTCCATGGAAAAGTTACGCAGTGTAACTTGGCCTGAGTATTAAAAGTAAATTTCTTGGGGACCCTGTGTACTTTCTGGCACACTTCCCAGGAAGGGACTAATCAGTAAAAAGCCATTCTTCACACTTGTTCTTTGGCCTGTCCTCTGTGACCTATTTTCTTGACTAATCCTGTGATTTTTATCCAAGCCAATACCAAATTGCTTCTGTTTCTGGCTGCTCCTGGCCGGCCCTATAACTCTGAGCTTCCAGCAAGATTTCTGGGGGAAATGTGGGATTTTGAGTGGTTTCTCTTGCTCCAAGGTCTCTGCAGACACAAAGGACAGAAGAAGTAACATCAAAATGCAAGAGCAGTAGCCTCCTCTGTATTGATAAATGAAGGCTTTTGTGCAGATGATGTCTTCTCTAAAAGATAAAACACCATAAGGTAGATCTGTGTTGATGATGTCGAAGTTTAAAGTCCTGAAAGCAAAGAACCCTTGTGATAAGCTTTGCAGTGACGATCTGTGAAGCTTTTTTTTGTTGCCAAAAGAGGGAGCTCTCACAGAATTATATATGCTCTTGATGTTTTTGCTTTTGTGACCTACTCCTTAAAAAGCTCTAATTTTCAATATTTTTTTCTTACAAAACTTGGAACAGTTTTGGTTTAGAAGAAAAAAATTTGTGGCACGGATAATGTGAGCTGTGGGTTTTGACCTCTTTGGGTTCACAATGACCTTAGGTCACAAAGAAAGAAAATAAGCTTTTCATTTTCAGGGTTATACAGCTGGCTGTTACTAAGTACATTATTTGGTTTCACTAAATACCATATTTTAGCATTCCAGTGTTAAGAATAATGATCCTGACAAATTGGACAATACTGGCTGGGCACTGAACTTATTTTAAATGATACATGATTTTGTGTGCTGTAATTCGGGTTCCATGCTGCCTTCTATTTATGAGAGCAGGAATTATCAAAACTAGTACCTACTTCATCTCTTAGCCATCCCAGAAGGATTCTTTTTTTATTTCTGAAAGACAGTATTTGAGAAAGGTGAGTAGGATCTTTCCAGTTTATCTGATGATATAAGGGGTAAATTAGTGCTGGGTTTATTTGTAATCACTTGTAGAGAGTCATTCAGTAAATTTTGGAGGGACTTAGAGAGTTATGCAACCGGTTACTGATTTTTACCAGACTCAAAGCAGTGAGGAATTACAGGCACTTTTATTAGTGTTCATCTTTAGGTGGAAAGCTGTTGTCTTAGGTTCTGCAACAGACACAGCAACAAAAGATAAGTTTACCAGAGAGACTCTGTTAAATGTTGATTCATGGTTCACCCTTACCTCTTTCTGAGCTTCAGCTGGTTAAAGAAAACTCTGGCCAAGAGAAATTAAATGTGTTTTAGCTGCTCTCTGCCATCTTTCCTGAACCTGTACTGTTCCCTAGACTAGTTCCCTTTTGAAGAATTTCTTCTCAGCCTAATGTCTTCTCTGACTCTGTTTGGCACGGTAGCTCTTTTCCATTGGGATGCAGTCTGAGTGGATATGACAGTCCAGCGTTTCTTATCTCCCCAAAATCAAAGCCAAACCTACAAAACAGCTTCTCTTCATGGGAGTTCAAAGCCAATAATTGAGCAATAGGATTTTAAAAATCCTTTTATTTGATCATTTGAGATATTATGCCTTACTATTTTTAAATGCAAATTCAGAAGCTCCAGCCTGACCTCTTTTAGTGGGATTTTGATGCTTACGTCCAGATTCTCAAAAATACATTAGCACTTACGAGGCATTTGGGTGCCTAATTCACTCCTAGGTCAGCTGTTCTTGAAAATGTCACATCCTAGCTCTTGGCAAGACTGGAGATTCATATAGCAGGATTGTTGCATCAGAGTAAAATCCTGTTTAGAAATGCATATTGATGATTCATTGTTAATATTGTGTGAAGATTGCTGTGGGATTATTGTACCATGATAGTGATGAGATTCAGAATAAGTGCAAGGAGTAGATTGACTGAGATAGGAAGGATCACATTTAGATGATAACTTTTCTTTCTCTTTTCCATTATGTTCTTCTTGTCTTTTTGAATACTATTAGTATTCTCAGTGCTCTACAGAAACATACAGGAGACCTAGGACAGGAGCTAAGCTGACTGCAATGAAACTATGTGCTAAAACAGAAAAAATCAACCCCAAAATAATTTTATGCATTTTATTTGAAAGAACATTCAGAGTTAAGACTGAAACGGCTAAAATGGGTGTTTCTGACATTTTATGGATGTTCTGCATAGGTAGTGTGCCTCCAAATATTGGATGCTCCTATATGCCATATGTGCTGCAATTCCTAAGCAATACAGCAGATGTTTTAGGTGATCAATTCAGAACTCACTGGCTTTGTTTAGTTCTCCCCATTCCCAATTTTATATGATGTGAATGTGCCTGTCATCATAAGTAGAGGAACAGTTCCATATTTAAAAATCTGTGCATAATTCAAAGTTGACACAGTAGCAATACGAACACACTTCCCAACCTAGAAAATCTCATGTTCCTCGGAGTCCAAAGCATCTAGTTAGGAAAAGCTGTGGCCAGTAAAAATTAGCTTTGTGTGGCTTGAATCAAAACTTAACCATTTTTTTGAGTTTAGGTTTATTGTACGAGGCGGATGAAAGCTGACAGTTCTGATTTCTTTGCTGATCAGAAGGCTGGGTGAGCTGGATTGTTTGCTTATTTCTTTTTAAGAAAAGTTTCATCTTATTTCTGTGTAATCTCCTCCAAAGCCAGCTTCCTAATTGCACCTTTTTATCTTCAGTTCTCTTAACACTTTGCTCGCTGCTGCCCCTTGCTTTGCCAGCTCCTAGTACACATTTCTATTTGTCAAGGAGCTTTTTAATAGTATTCCCCAATGATTTTACTTAGTTTTCTGATCATGGGAGCTGGAAATCTATTCAAGCTTCATTAAAAAGCTCATTTGAAAATACTGATTCTATTGCATTGTCTGAACTGTCTTGTTTATTTATTTGGAGATAGAAAAGGACTTGAACTCTCATATATATTTTCTCCACTTGTAAATGAGCACAGATATGGATCTGATAGCTAACAGACCAGAGAAACTCTCTTCTGGAGTGGACTGTGAGGAATAAACCAGCTGCCTGCTAATGCCTGTTGGCCTCTGTGGAGGCTGGGGCTGGTGGGGACAGGCTGAGCTCCTGCCCAGCCCCATGGCTCCTCTGCACCCTGAACCTGCAGGACCATGGCAGAGGGAGCTACATTTCAAAAGAAAAAGGGTTTTCTGTCTTCAGTGCCCAAAAGAAAAATTTAAGCTCACTGGGAACAGGAATGAATCTGACACCCAATTTTGCCACTATAAATCGAAACATTTACATATGTGTTGGTCTTAGAAAAACCCAAGATCCTGAAGTATAGCTGTCTGACACAATAGAATTCAGGGTAAGAACAAAGAAAAATTTTCTTCACGTGTTCACCTATGGAAACTTTGTCCACCTTTCCTGCAACTGTGAAATTGGCTTGAAATGATGGACTGATACTTCCTCATGAGTTACTCTTGACATAGCACAGCTCTTTTGTTAACTTAAAAATAGGTACTCTTTGGGGAATCAAAATGCTTTTCCAAACACAGTGTGTAAATGTTGTTGTTAACAGCTAGATAATTAATTTTTAAGGCTAATATTCACTGGATGTTTGGAAACCTCTTGCATTTCCTCTAATAAATGAAGAGCATAAATAAGGGCAATGGAAAGAGTTTAAATACAGATCTGTATTTTTCTGAAAACTGGAAGTTTCAGAGTGACTCAGAAATCATAGGTGAATACCCACATTTCCAGATGAACATATTTTCTGTGTAACTTGAAGAAAAACTACTTTGCAGTAGCTTCATGACTTAGTTACTACATTCTCAGTTAAATGTTTGTTCCACATACATGAGTAAATCTCAGCTTTTGTCCTCTGGAGATCTGATTCTGAAAGACATGACCTGCCTTCAGTAATTGTCTCAGCAAGGGGGAGTGTGGAAACTCAGCCTTTGGTTGGAGTGCACCCTGAAGCAACTGCACATTTGTGAAGCAAAATTAGCACTTTCATATCAAAATTGGTTAATAGGGCATTTGGTTTCCGTCTGTCTTCCACTGAAGCCTTTGTGCTTTGGGTGCTGCTCAAAACAGTCTTGTATTTGTCAGTCACCATGCAGATTTTTCACAAGTGTTTGTTCTGTGGTTTTTAACCACTCTTAGATATATATCAGATAGCGGGTCCCCAATGAACTGCTTATAGAACTGTAAAAGAGCGACAATTTGAAACAGTTAGCAACAAGGCTAATGAAACGAGGATTTCAGACCTCTTATCTCTATTCAGTGTATGGGACAAATGTTATTCTCTATTTATTAGAATAACCTGACATGGACTGAAGGGAGGAACAAAATATTAATATCTGTATGGCCTCATTTTCTTATGCAAATCTCCATTCGAGGCTGCTCTCAGGCAAGCTAACTCAGCTCAGTGATTTTGATGAACAAAACTTTTATTTTCTCCTTTAATATACCATGACATATTATACATGACATATATAGCTCTCTTCAACTCTTGTGAATAAAAATGCCTCTGGAATGGTTTTCACAGTTTAAAGCACATGGGTGAAGAGTCTGGGCTAAATTGCCAAACATCAAAAGTGAGATAAAAATGTTCAAATTTGGATGTATCGAGATAAATGCTATTTTTAATATGGGTTACAGCCTAAGTGGACCTTGTTCCAAATTCTGTGCTCAAGATTTTCACATGTAGGGATTTAGTAATGATTTTAGCATGTGCCATAGAGAACTACAACAAAATTGCTTCGGAAACATATGAGAAAGTGTTGGGTCTATTTGGAAAGCAAGATGGTTCTTTTTACCTCTGGGATAGCTCTTTGCTGCCATTTGACTTCTCCAGATATTGCTTTCATGGGCTGTAATTAAATATGTAGTTTTCAGAAGAATGAAGATTGGGATGCTCCGAATCATTTTAAGTGAATATGACAAGTAGTGGTCTGTTTTGTAAAAAAAATTGATTTTTTTGAGCAATAGAAAAACTAACTCACTGCCATGGATTGTGAAAGGAAACAGACTCAAACTGAAATTAGATGAAAAGCTTGAAATTAGATGAGAACACAATAGTTGGACATATAAATTTATATGTTTGTCCATATATACTAGATTTTAATTTAACTCTTCACTTTTACTTTGATCTTGTTGTCTTGACTTATATACAGTAAACAAGAAACTTTGCACAGTACAGGGGGAAAGATTTTTTATAAAGTACTCCTCCTAAATTGAATGTGAAAACACAGTTATTTCTCTCTTCCCTCCTGCCTGTCCCTATTGCAGAAATGTCTTTGGCTGCAATGGCGCCTTGACAGCCAGAGCAGAACTTGGAGGGGTGGAGTTAGTTGTCCCCTTGCTGCAAAAGAAAAAATAGTGATTTTGTCCAGCTGTTGTGCAAATCTTTGGAATCAGAAGTTTTCTATCTTATTGGTTTACATTCCTATAGTATTAGCAGTTTGAAAATGCAAATGAAACTGTGTTATAGCACTTCTGGTAGACGGAGGAAATTGGGAAAGACAGAGGAAAGTGAATGTGATGGAAGTGCAGGGCCAGTGAATTTAGAGCTGAAGATTAAAAAATGAAATTGTCCAGGCTGGTGCATTGAAAATCAGTTCCATTGACTCCACTCACACTGATTACATTTGGCTCCTTAACGAGATGCTGCTTTAACTAGGAAATGTGTGTGATGCCATGTTTCTATTGGTGACAGAATGCTAACTTGATCTTGGAGAGGTGTGATAACTTTCAGTATTACCTAGGTTTTCCTTCTGTATCTGTGATACATAGCCTATATCAATTTCTTGTCTGTAAGCATGGTGTGTCTCTGTACAGTTTTATAAACATTGACTGCTCTCTGTACAGTGCAGATGTCAATAGATACACCTTGGTATATACACACCTGCCTATACATACATGAATGTTTGCATATGTCTGTGATTGTGTGTGTATATATGTATTTATGTGCACACCTATATACAATTGCAGTAATGGTAAGGGCAAAACTAACTTTCAAAACAGCATAAGCTCTGTCATTACCTTTAGAATGGTTGGATGAATGGGGCTGTAGGTGTGAGACTGGTAGCTTTTAAAATGAATCGTGATGGTGCAAATGGAAATCTCTACAGATGGCTTTTGGAGATGATACAGCCTGAGCATTCATGCACATCATTTTGCAGTCATAAAGTTCTCCCAGTATTTACTCTGCTTTGTGAAAATCCAGCTACTTGGACTTACAGGTAAAAAGTTTGGTTTGCTTGTATAGCCGGAATATGCTCTGTTGGATGTTTAAGTTTCTGAGATGTTTGAATGAGGTACCAGAAACACAACCTATTATTGAGGCTTTCTTCTAAATAAAGTGGCATGCATCACCATTGTATACGAGTCACTTGGTTGCCTTTAGAGAAATATATTGCCATCTTTGAGTGGAAAGGGGGTACATTTTGAGTGCTTGCAGAATACCTTCAACCACTGCAACTATGATCTGGAAATTGTTGTGCTGTGTTCTCACACAGCTCACCTGCGTTTGGGGCAAAATCCAACACATTAAGAGAAAATAACAGCTGAGATAAACATGACCAGAGAATTGCCACAAAATCAGACGTAAAGACTGGGAGATCTTGGAGGGATTTAGACTTTAGGGAGTCAGAGAAAATGGCAACTAGAGAAGTTGTGTTTTCTCATGTTTATTTTCACTCTGTTGCTGAATCATAGGGACTTTTAAACACATAATTCATAAGTCTTATGCATGGAAACGCAATCATTTTTGGGAATTCTCATATTCAGATGGAATTTACTCCTGTGTTGCAGCTTTTATATGTCTTTCCCTTCCTTCCATTTGTATTGCTGTCCTTATGGTGTGAAAACACAGGAGCCCTGTTTCTTAAAAGTTTATCAAAGACATGTTTCTTTTGACTCAGCTCAGGTGTATTAGGAAGTGGCTCATGTCAGTGCTGTAATTCAGAGCTTTTTTTTAAAGTTAAGTGCTGTCCTGAGCAGAATTCTAGTACAGAGTAGGAGCCAAACTTAGTGCAAACACAACCCCCAAACAAGGAGGTATTTAACTTCTTATGCAAAAGGACCTTTCTAGTGAATATTTTTCGTGTTTCAGAAAACTTCCCAGTAACTCCCTCAGAGTTCTAGGTAGGCTTTTTTTCATAGTATTATATTTTTTTCAACACAGTATTTTCTTTGAACCCAAATCAGCCTTCACACCACCAGTGTGCTGGCTATCCTGGCATGACAACAGGTTGCTGAATTTAGTGTTAGTTGACATGGAGAGAGTAGGACAACTGCTGCTAGCTGGTAACTAAACTACTCAGGCCAGATGCAGACATTGGAAATGAAGTCCAGTTTCAATAAACATTGTTAGTTATACACAGCAAAAGAAGGTTTGGAAGAAATGATCTGCTGGTCAGAGCACTTGTAGCTGGATGCAAGCAGCTGAACTTCAATCTCAAGATCTTGGTGGGATAGAGAAGGGACTTAAACTCCTGGATTTGTGCCTCTCTTATTGTGTGATCACAGGCTCCTACAACTGCATGTTTAGTTTTAAAATTGCATATGTTGGGGGTTAATCTGTCTTGTCTGTTATCTAAAACAGCCCATAAACAATGGCTAGTTTGTCAATATCCCATTACTGGTATAGGTAGATATGCTTTGTTTCTAATTAAGCATTCATTGAACACTGTTGCTTACCCCTCCTCAACAAATGGTGGACTTTCAAAGTTCATAATTGCTTTCACTAACGCTGCTCCTTTCCTTTGTAAGACTTAACATAAGACAGGAATTCACAACAACAGAATGGCCGTGCAATGCCTAAAGCCATCTGCATCATGTATAGATTTTGGTTGTTAATGGCACTGTGTGTGGTCTGTATAGTTTTTCCTGCCCTTGTTTACTCTTTTTTTTCCAAATAAGTACAATTTAAAGAGAAGAGTTTATTAGCTCCCGCTGCTTACTATATACTTTAAGACATAATCTGCTGTTTGTGGCAGTACAGTAATCTCTATAGGCATTAAGTAATTGATGTCACAAGCACAGGATTATAACCACAGCTCTGCAATTTACATAATAATACACCAAACTATGAAAAACCTGCACGGTGGTTTGTTACCAAAACAAACCCTTTAAAATGCTGAGTTAAATTGTGGAATGAGTAGATCCTGATCCCTTGCTGTGTAAAAACATACACTTTGTTAAAATGTGCCCATAGCCAAGCCACCTTTTTATTGTAAGACTACAAAGAGGCTTGATTCCAACCTGGATGTGGGGCAGACCATGGAGAAATGGGCCTTATTCTCTTCCTTCATTTCTTGCCAGCCCAAAGCTTTTGGGGAAGAGCATAACAAAGCATAACAAGGTATTGGCTAAATCATCCATTCTTTTTCCCCAGCCTTTACTGGGGCAGAAATACCAGTATCTGTGTATGTACTCCATCTACTCCCATACTCCACACAGGCTGCAGAGTGACTAGAGGACTGGCTACTAGTGCTTTAATTTGCCTCAGCATTTCAGGTTTGAATTATCAAGAAGGATAGAAGCCTATGAAACTGGGAGCTCTGAGTCAAGTTTGCCAGCTGGGTTCAATAAAGTGATTGGATTTGCTTGCCATATTTTGACTTGGGTTAAAAAGAGACTGTTATTAACTAATCAGGGATGTCCTTTTCCATGCACATCTGAGAAGATGCACTGTATATGCATAGTATGCATCATCAAACCATGAAGTTGCTACGAATCTACCTTTGTGTTGCTTCACTGAGATGCATAATGATGCTTGTTATTTTACAGATGCAGGACAGAAAATTTATGAGGCTTTCTGTTGCCATAACTCTCCTTGGCAAAGTTAAAGATCAGTTCATTCCAAAGCAGTTTGTTCCTCCTCTCCTTCCTTCCAGAGATAAGATAGTCTTAACGACTTTTTGTTGTGATTGTAAAAATTTATACTGAACTGATGGGCTTTTTTTTAGATCCTAGTGGTTTGGTAAGAATATGGATACTATCTTTATGAGTGCTCTATATGTAAATAAGAGAACCTATAGATAAAGCACTAGTAGATGTCACTCAAGAATATGTGGAACAGACTGTGATTTGTGTGACCAATAAAACTGATCATGCATATTGCAAATGGCCTCTGCTGTGCAGCTGCTCAGGTTGCTCAGCCTCTCATGGCTGTAGCTTTGGGCAGTGACCTACTGCTTTTGGTAATGTTCTGTTCACCAAGGCTTTGGGGCTCTGACCTATTACTACTGCTACAGGTACTACAGAGTGTTTGTATGTGTGCCCAAAAATACCTTGCATGGCTTTTCAATCTTTCTTTAACCTTCATGGTATTAATGTTCTTTCTAAATAGCTTTTGAGCACAACAGAACTGTAAGAACATCACGCATGAGTGTTATGTTCTTGAAATAAACAGTCAGAGCAGGGAGAAGGAGAGGTCTTAGCTACTTGCTTGTCAGGGTTTCTGAAAAATAAAGTGTCATGTATCTTTGGTTCTCAGGTTTTGCTAAAGAAATATGCAGGTGTCAGATATTATCTAGAAGAATACGTGAACTGGAAGGATGAGTAAAGTAGCTTAATGGTTTGGTGCTGCCTTTCATCATTGGACTTGGTTTTGATTCTAACACAGGATCAAGTTACCAAATATTGCAACGATCAAATGCTGTAGAGGTCACTGTTAAAATGGTTTAAAATGCTCATTATAGCTCTTAGTGTGAGCAATAACATATCCCAAACCACTTAATAAATGTTCTCCCACACCTATGTTATCAATAATTGATTCCACAGAGTAGGCTACAGCAGATGCAATTTACTAAAATCCCAGTCAAGTGTCAACAAGCTGACTGGTTCATTTTATCATTGTAACAGGAAACTTCAGCTGCTAATCATAAAGGAAGTACAAAATGTGACTTCTTGCTTCATTATATGAAGCCTGTGATTATATATAGCCTGTGATTTCTGGACAGAAAGAAAATATTATGGCTTGGCATAACACATTTTATTTTTTTTTTAAATACCAGCTTTAAACCATCAAATTATTCATTTTAACAGGATTTGAATTAGTATTGGGACCATTACTTGAGTAGAGATGAGTCTTGCACTCTGAAGGGGAGGAGGGTACAAGTAGTGAAACTTGCATTTGAGAAACTGGACAGATGTGAAATGCTTACTGAGTTATATTCCCTTTTGTCTAACACCTCCCTTTATCTAAGCCTTCATTAAGAAGTTTTTCCAGCTGTAGATTAACCCTGAATATTTCTTAAACTGTCCAACAACAAACAACTACAAGAAGTTTACACTCTATCACAGAAGTATCTTTTGCATAGGAGCAGACCACAGCGAGGTGCACAGCCTGTCGCCTGTCAGGTCACAATGCAAAAGAATGAGACCCAGCCTTTAACCTCTCCTTCTCTGCACCTTCTCCCTCCCCTCTACTGTAAATCCCTCCTGTGCAAGACTAGGGAGGATTATGGCAGTGCTTATGGGCAGCTGTGTTGTGCCATCCATACCATGCCAAGTTGATCTTTTTGAGCATTTTCTGAACTTTTGGGTTTGTTCATGGTATAACGTTAGAGGACAGCTTTCCTAAGCATTGACGTTACAGAGCATGACAATAATAAAGGCCACAGAAATGTGAAATTCTCCCTTCAATACAAACTCAGATTTATTTTATGAGAAGATGCACTGGTTTCAATTAGCCTTATGTCAACATAGTCAGTTTATAGAAGAGAAGAGCCAATTTAGAAGTTAAAAGGAAAAGGCACAATTAGTAACAACTTGTGACAAAGCTTACAGGGTAAAAAAATCATGAGCTTGATTTCAATTTTAAACCCTCTGACTTGCATAGTACATTGAAGGTGGTAGGGAGAGACACCTGTTTAAACCACATTAAACTGAGATGGAAGAGATCAATAGCAGAAACCAGACTGGGTAAAATACATTTAAGAAGACAAAGTCCTCCTGCAGTCCCAGAGTCAATTCCAGCTTCATATGGGTGGACCATGGCAAAGGATGTTAGTGAGATGGGCAGCCTGCCTTTGGGTTCATAGCTGCAGAAAATACTGCCTGCAGAGTGCAGGTGGCAAAATGGTGCAAACCCAACAAGAGTTTTCTAAAGCTGAAGTTGATCTCAGCTCTGGGCTTAGGAGTTTTATATGGAGACTCAGAGCAAGGCAGGTATAGAAGTCCCTGAGGTCTAGAGAACCCCCTGCCAGAGTATGCTGCCTCCTGGGATGTGGGTACATGGGACCAAAAGCATGAACTTCCAGCACAGCAGCCTCATGTGTGTGATACCTGTATGGCTGGCTGCCACCTCCATCTCTGATTACCAGCTCTGCTGGATGTTGGGGGCTTGGAGATGCTGTGCTGGGCCATAAGGCAGGGGTAAGGATATCTTTCAGATCCTGGGTGCAGGAGGAGTGTAGGAGTAGAAAGATGACTTTATAATTGCTTTTTTTTATCACTCTTTCTGACTATATTGACTTTATACTTGACACAGCTTTGGCTGGCAAGTGAGGCCCAGATACATTCAGAATTAGATATGACTAGGCTCATTCTTACATGAGAAGAAAATCATCGGTTGCTACAGAAACAGCTCCCTATCAGTCTCGTGGGGCATCTTTGCATCTGGCTTTTTTTCCTTCTCTTTTGCTAATCTGTAGATAAGAGTCAAAGCAAGTGCAGCACATCCCACATCTATATAAAAGGTTGGAGGAACTCTGCAAAGTGTGAAAGAACATCTCGTAGATAAGCTAAACTTAAATGAATGAGTTAATTTACACCCCCCTACATTTTTTTTTCTAGTTTTGCAACTCTTGCTGAGTTAATTGAGGTGAAAATTTAATGACACCAGTCAGCAAATATTTTAAAGACCACCAACATCAAGGAAGAGAAAGGAGATACTCAAAAAGGGAGTTACTAAGATAAATTTAGGAAACTGAGGGGTGAGTTACAATCTGTGTCGAGAAAATTGCATATTGCAATGGAATAATGATCCAGGCTGACTTTCAGGCAAGTTGTTTAACTTGATAAATTAAGGAATTAGTTAAAAATAAGTGTATATTATGGGTGAACAGGGACCATTCTGCACACTTCAGATCAGCTCACCAGCAAGGTTTTTCAACTGGTTTTCTAAAATGTAATGAATTCTTGATGCTTAGTAGATTAATATTTATTGAGTGAATCAATGCTTAATTTATTAAAAATTTGCCTTCCTTGTATTTTAATATGATTTATTACTCATCAGTGCTTATTGCATTAATTAAAGATTGTGTTAATTTTGTGGAAATGAACACGATCTGCTGCAGGTTTGCTGCAGAGCCCCAATGCACTGTAGGGACTGTGCCTCTGGGTAGTACCAGGGATAGAAAACCAGACGAGGTGGGAAGCAGGTGGGAATCACCAGTGGCCTCTTCCTGCCTTCGGGCTTTCAAAGACCCAGCAAAGGGAAAATGAGGATGCTGCCCCTTAAAGGTAGGACAGGATTATAGCAATAGAGATACTGTGGTGATACAAGGAATCTTGCTGTTTGCCTCTTATAAATTATGGCTGATGCTGTGGCAATCATTTTAGTGTTTCTCGAGGAATGTCTTTTGTCAATATAAGTGAAATCCAGCCTCAGAAATATGGGAAACTGTCACCTCTCACCTGACCAGGGATGATAGTCATCACATTTCAGGAAGTAATTCTTGGGACAGTAGGCTGCCTGACAATTGGGATAGTCCCAAGCATCTCTGCAAAGGGCAGGTGTTTGAGAAATGGAAAATTCCTAAAGGCAGAACAAAAAAAGCCAGACATCTTGTGAGATGAGTCTTTCAAGAAATTTGTCAAAACAGGAAAAGGGTGATCGTGCTGCAGGGGGGCAACAGCTGCAATTTGCATCTTTCAGCACTGAGAGAAGCGAATATCTAAAGCCCCACAGCCATGATACTTCTGGTGCAATTATTTTATTAATCTTTGTGACACGTGTAATGTCTCTCTCTTTAAATTCAAATTCTGCTGCTTTTATAGCTACTCATAAGTGTGTCTGTATGTTTTTTTTTAAAAATCCATCTAGTTGCTAGACTGCTTGCATCCAGCTGAGCCCTGGAAACGGCAGAGAGCTAGCCCCTGAAATCTGAGACAGGCTTGAATTTCCAGAAAATGGTTGGATCCATAATTAGTGCATTTTTGCATGTTTAAATGAACGATTCTGGAATGCACTTTGCTGTTCCCTCCTCTCCAGGGCTTGGGTGAATGTGCACAAACTTCCCTTGCCGAGCTAAATCAGAGAAATCTCTTCAAGGTCCACTGAAGGTCAGAGCAGAGACATTTTTTCTCTCTCAGCGCAGCGGGCAGGCAGGAACCACCGAGCTCCAGCCTGTGGAGCCAGTGCCAAGAACCTGGTGGCATTTCAAATCCCTTGCAGCAGTTAGGTGTTAGATGCAAAAGATCAGTGCTGCTCCACTTAAGTTAGAGAAATAACTTGAGCTTAAAGTTCAGCACATACACAAAGACTTCCTGGATCTGGAGTTAATTTGTTTTTTCCAAGGCCAGTTTTAAGGCAGTGTCCAAACAGAAAAGAAAAAGTTAGAAACTGAACGTTTGACTTGTAATTTAATTTTAGTTCCCATTTTGTTTATTCTATATGCTTTTGTTTTCCTGCAGTATCAAGTTAAGCTATTTAGGTTTTTATTTAATGTCTTTTTTTACCCTAGTTAATAGACTCAGGTCAGGACTGGGGTCCTGTTGCACTGCATGCCTTTCCCTCAGCTCCAAATCTCTGCATTTTGCAACCTTCTTTGATGCAGGATATTTATATTCCACCTTTTTTCCCAGTAGACAAGCTTTCACAGAGTATAGGCTTTGGATATATATTTTCTGCTCTAGCTGTTCATTAGATATACAGCATTTGGAGTTCCAGTTGTGCTGAGAAATGTAAGCAAAGCTTTTGGCTCAGTGGGTGCTAAGCACTGGCATTTCATAGTTTTGTACATATGAATCAGGATTAAGGCACAGGATCTCTATAAAATTTAGCTCATTAGGATGTGTTTTGTCCTAAAGCTCCTGCAGGGGAGGTGGATCCTTTGCTACCACTATGGCTTTGCTTTGCTGCTCCCTGGGAAAGGAGGGTGGGGTGAGCAGACCCCAGCAGAGTAAGGACTGCATTTCTTAATGGCTCTTGTGGAGGTGACACGAGGGGCAGCAGTGTCTTCTGCTCCCTTTTACCATTAGCCGGGCACACCTGAGAAAAGGCTTGGCATAGTCTGGCCTTAGTATTTTATAATAAAGTAAATGTGATCAAGCACACTGCTAAGGTCGTACTCAGAATGACTTATCAGAGTTAAGAGAACAAGGAGTACCTATGGAAACAGATAGGAATGAATTTTCTCACAAATATGATTTGTGTTGTATGAGAGTTAAGGTACTGAAGGCCAGGAAGGTTTCAGAAACTGTGTTTTTTCAGCCTGACACCTCACTCAGCTTCCCATCAGGCCACATTCACTGTTGGGAATATAGCTCAAGTACATTCAGTGGATGATCAACTCTGTCCATACACTTTAGCCAGTGAAGCTTTACTTATAGAGAAATGATGGGTTTGGAAAGGAGTTTCATCAGTCATAATTTTCAAGGAAGAGCATTCACGGTAGGGAATACCAAGTCAATGTTTCCTCCTCAAGGACTTTCAGCTGCCACCCAGAGAATACAGTGCATGCAGTGATGAGAATTAGGTTAGAAAAAGATCAATAGGGCTGACAATAAATGAAAGTAGCACAGACATTATTGAGGAAATTAGGAGAGAGAAATTAGACTGGACAGTATAATCTTCAATGGCAGCTAGACACACTAATGTTGGTCAAAGTTAGGGAGAAGACAGTAAGTTAGAAAGTGCTGTGAAGAAGAGGCACTAACAGTCTGTCTGTGAGATGGGGAAAGCCCTGCTGGTGATGGAAAGCTCACAGTCTGAAGGAAGGTGGAAAAAGATGATAATGGTCAAGAGAAATGGATTTCTGTGGGAGGCTACTGGGAGGTAATGGTGGGGAGATCACTTAAGACTGGGAGCATGGAGTAGGCAACAACCTTGGCTTCATGTTACAGGGGAAAGGGAACCTCATCATCCCCAAGGCATTGGTTGGATAGCTTGTGCCAAGTGAAAAAATCTTCCTGACCTTCTCGTAGTATAGGTTGGTTTGCCCTGTGAAGGTTTTCAGCCCTTATAGAAACCTCTCCCTTGTTTAAACTTGAATATTTGCCATAATAACTCCCTGTATTTTGCTATCTGTACAAATATCCAGTGATGATCAAGTCTGGCAAGCTTTTGGGGTGAGGGATATCTGGTGGCAATGAGATCCATGGGCTGACTGTGCTCAGCATGAAAAGAAGCTTTCCTTTTATCATTCTTGAGTTTGTCTAGATCCTCTTACATGTCTTTGAAAGGTTCACCCCAAGGCGATATAATTGTGTTTGATCATGTACAGGGTATGAGTCAGTGATTGATATGAATAAAGAACTTAAGAGTTTCTTGTCCTGGTTCCTTGTCTTCTTCCCTGTGGAATCAGAAATCACTTTCATAAATCTATCGGTCCATCTGTGCTTCTAGCTATCCATTTCAAGTATATGTTCCAAAAAAGAAATAGTAACACTTTATAAGTGCAAATAAAAACACATTAAAGGGACTGAGCAAGGGGGTTTTTTTCTTCCTCATAAAGTACATGTGAATTCCATCCAAAAGAGTTACTGTGAGCCATGTAAGTTGTAATTAATTCTGCTATAAATGTCAGAACACTTACTTTGCAGGTCTAAGCTGACCCACTAAAATTAGTCCCCTTTTAACAATTCCTTTTATAATTTGTTTTTCAGCAAAAACGGCGGCTTGACCTCCTGACAATAACCAGCCCTGGTAAGTGAGCTCTGCCGCATGGCTCTCTTCTCTTCTCTTGAAGAGATGGTTGTCTAAATGTGTTTTTTTCCCCCGTCTCTGACATGCAAAATGAAAAACACTGTTCCCCAGAAAATCTTTCACGTAATAACAAGTGACAGCTATATTGTGCTTGGCAAAGCCCCGGGCAGTTATCCGTTCACAGAGCTGCCTCTTCAGACCTTTACTCTATGAATTTGAGTGCTGATATTTCTTTAAGCCTCCTGGGGTTACAGTTAGCGGTATGTCTGCAGGGCAGATGCCCTCGAATTCACAATATATGTTCAAGTATCACAGAAATGCAAGTTTGACTTTTCTTGGTGGCAAATGTGAGTGGTTTGGGGAGTAAGGAGCCGGTGGCCCTCTGCACGTGGTGGGAGATACGTCCAGGCTTAGCTGGAGAACCCCAAAGTGGGTCAGAAAATATTTAGGTAAAATTAAATTGCTTTAAATTATCTGCTTCATAATGGCTTCTGTCATTTGCCTATTGAGGAGATACACCAAAATGTGATATATTGGGAAAGTGCTGGGCTCTTTGGCATAGCGTGCTTCCAAGGTCTCAGCACCGTGATTGAAATGCAGGTTGTTGGAATAGTGCTTCTCTTTCATCGTGGCTCTTAAGGCTGGGTGGCTTTTCATTTATTGCTATTTTTTTCTGGCTCAGTTTCTTTCCATTAGCTGCTACAGAAGTTTGCTGCCCACCAGCTTCAGATGTACACCGTGCCTGAATGGTGCTAGCTTTTGGTTCCCTGTTTCATTTTTCAGATGTAGGTATGTATTAAGCTTTCAGGTTGGCTTTAACTGGGACTAATGAGTTCTGGCTTTAACTGGGAATAATGTGTTAGCAAAATGAACAGGTGTTATAGGAAGTGAACAAAATGTGACACACATTTGGTTGGGTAACAGTTTTGCATCAATAATTGTTCTGACACTCTAAATGTAGATATCATCTGTGACATGGTTTCTCCTTCACTAACCTTGTTAAAATAATAAGAATTAAAATAAGGAGGAGGAACACTTTGTTGGGACAGATGTTTGAGGCTATTGGCAATTGCATCACATTTTTGCATGTTCACTTTTCATGCAGTTTGCAATTATGTTAATGTATGCTCAGGGCACTTGCTGATAAAAGCAACAATACAGTGTGATACAGCCATTGTCAGTATTCTGACTGTAACTTCAAGGACAAACATGGCACATTTTTCATTTTTCATATCTTCAGCATTCCCTATTTCTAGAGGAAAAAGAAAAAGATCTCTGAAGGTCTTAATCATAATAAACACTCAGATCTTGGATAAGGGTTCCAAAGTCCACAGAAACTTTTTTAATAAGAGAAAAAGAGGCTTGGGGACCAGAATAACATAATATGAGACTTTCCTGTAAAACAAATTTATGATACTTTCCACCTAATTTCAGATACAGTATTCACTGGAACAATGAAAGGGTTGACTGAGTTGAGTTTGTGCATATATGTGATCACAGTAAGTAGCTATCACTTCAGATCTCTTAGTTTAATACCGCAATCTACTAAAACAACACAGCAATTAGTTGGAAGGATCAAAATAGCTTTCAATAATTGCATAGGTAGACATGCTGCACTAAAAGGGAGGGAAAAAAGCTTTCCCCAACATGCTTTTCTTTCTGAAATTTAAGCTTTACCCTTTGATATTTAGCCAGAAATCTACAATAATTGGCTACATAGGAAAAAAATTAATATATGTGCCATGATTCTATAATTGAGTGCCTAGAGTTTTGCTTTCAGTAGAGGCACTTTCAAAAGCAGCCTGATGTTGGATCAGGCCAAATTTACCCAAGAGCCTAAAGCTGAGATTTTTCAAAGAGGTAAGTTAGGGACTTAATTCCTAGTGGGATTGGAAAATGTCAGCCTATGGATTGAAGGGTCTAGTTTGGGCCCTACAAATGCAATAATAAAATAAAACAAAAATAAAGTATAATACAAGTCTTGAGGCTTTTATTTATCTTTGGGGACTGCAACTTTAAAATATTTAGTTCTCTGAGTCCTAGCTCTAAGATCTGACATCAACAGTCTGCTTTTACAAAGTCATGGTATCATTTATGATGGCTGAAATCAGCCATAATCACTGTCATCCCTTAATTTACTGATTCAAATTAGGGACTGGGCTATTTAGTTGCAGCTGTTAATCCTTTGGGACTTGTTCCTGTTCTCCACCTTGCCGCAGGCAGGCAGCCTTCATTTGTGGAGGAGGTCACTCAGTCTTATTTATAGTATGAAAGTCCTTCATGTCTCATAAGCAGTATCAGCCACCAAAGCCCTATTGCTTAATTGTAACAGTAGACAAAGGACTTCAAAACCAAAGGTGACCTCTGTGATTTGCACTTCTGTCACAACAAATATCATCTTTCTTTTGTGTGTGTGTGTGTGTGTGAAATTCTTGAACCAGGTTTTGTACATTTAGTCAAGAATCACTTGGTGATCCCTGACAGGTATTACAACAGCTCTTCTTCATGTGATCAGTCAATTAATGAGATTAATTGCAAGGTAAAATAATGCCATTAATGTCAGTTAAGGGTTGTTGAGACACAAGTGCTGAACATTCAAAAGAGAGCTTGTAGCATCACAGAAACCTTAATGTTACCTCATGGCAGTCACGCTGTTCCCCGTGGTGGTTACATGATTCCCCAGGAATCACTGGTGTGTAGGAAGTGGTGCCTGTTTCTCATGCCCCGAATCCCCACCCTGCTGTGCCAAACCCACACTGCAAGGGTGATCTGCCTCCTGCCTTACTTGAGATGCCTTCTAAACAACCAGCAATGCAGGAACAGCTTGGTAATGCCTGGCTGAACAGGTGCTGGACTTAAAAGCACATTTTTATGTTAAACTGAACAGGTATAGATCATTAATCTGTAACCTGGGCTGAGGGCATTCTGGAAAAAAATGGAAAAAAAAAAAAAAAGAAAAGAAAAAGGAAGAGACGCAAAGGGTGATGGCTGCAGCTCCAGCTACACATTTTGTATGCAACATACAGAGCTGACCTGTTCCAGCACCCCTAAGAAAACAGCTTTGGAAAGCTCCACAATATGCCCCGAACTAGAGGAAGTCTTTGCTTTGCTGTGGTGTCCAGAAAGAGCCAGACACAAATGATGCATAAGCTGGGAGCGAGCCAGACTCCCTCTTGCTCAAATATATTCCTTTGAAGTAACTGAAACCCATGTAAAATGTGGAGGGGAGTTCACTGCTCTGCCTTACTGCTGAGTAGCTGGAGGAATGTTAAGTTAAATTTATCAATGCTCTCGCCACACTCCTTTCTTCTTGCCCCTTGACATGTGAGTTACAATTAGACTGTAACGCGCTCTACGGTTCAGGGTGCCGGAGCTAGAGCTGATGTGCGCAGTGAGGTGGGGGAAAGATGTGAAAAATTCATTAGTAGCTGGCAGGGAGTGGGACATAATGAGATTTAAGTTTTGGTAATTTAAATTTTCTTTAAACTTAGTTTTTTCTTTGATCCAAAACATTTCCTTAACACTTCTTTTAGCTGACATTGGGGTTTAGGACCAAATCTTTAGGTGGTTTAATTTGGCCTTGTTGCACAAAGGAGCTGAGGATCTGCCCTTAATTTCTATGTGAACATGTTCTAGTAACACTTTGAACATGCACATACAATCACATCACATTTCGTTGTAACCACTCAATAGTTGCAAATAAGACATCCTTGTTTCCATTGCTTTTCCATGGAGACAAAGCTTTTTGCATCTCCTGTGTTTACAATAGTAATACAGCTTTCCAATTTCTCTTCTCAGTAAGGTAAGTTTGTCTCCCACTGAAGTATTTTTTAATTATTCATACCATAAATGGAAGTGTGTTGGAAACTATTGGCTTTGAAAATAGCTAACATGTGATATTATCCAAGAACCATCAGGAAAATTCTTTTGAAATTCTCTTTGATTCAGCCATCCTCAGGGCTTTATCCTTCTCTACCAGTCTTTCTACTGCCAATTTAAAATAACATTCTCTTGAAATCGGTGCAATATCAGGAGAAATTCATCAGTACCGTAGGTGCAAGTTTCCCAGATGTATATAAACCTACTATATTTGGCAGCAGTAAATTGATTGCATTTAAAAAACCTGGGATGGCTGAATATTCCATAGTGCCCAGCTTGGCTACAACATGGAATACAAAGTAATTTAAGTTTCTTTCAGCTGTGTTTTAGGTGAAATAAAATAAAAGCTGACTCGATAATTCCTGCCTTTTGATTGACTCAGATTTTCCTCTGACCACATTAGAGGTTTACATGCAGGCACAGCATAAGAAATTCCTAATCTTTGTGAGGTGGCATTGAGATTTGATCAGAAACGTTAATGACTTTGTGTGTGCTTCTTCCTAATATTCAAGCTCTTACACTTTCAAACAGGGGAAAAAGCTTGATTTTAAAAGTATTTATCAGACTGATCTATGTGGTGAAATATTCTCCCCCTTTAATATTGTCAGTGCGGCATGCTCTAAAAATGTCTCCATTTCATTAATTTGTGATACACTGCTACCCTGAATTCTTTTAAGGTGGCTTTAGTTTCTGCCATACATATTTTACTGCTTTAAATTATAGATATAGGACTGTTGCCTAGTTAATTTCCTCTGGTTAGGAAAATATATTCCTACTCTCCTGGCATTGCATAAAGTGATATGTGGGATTTGCTATATTTTTTAGCTGATTAAGTTTTGCATTTCTGCTTATTACTGCTTATGAGACCTCAAGTAAAACTATGTAAAAGAAGGAGAAGTTTTATAGGATATTTGAAAGTTTTATTTAACTATAAATTCCACCACTAAGCCCCGCTACAAGACTTTTCCATTACCTTCCTGGATAGTCTGGCTATCTACTTCTTTCTAATTGAAGCATGAAAATAATATGAACTCAAAGTCATGAAGCTATAAGACAGGTATTAGTAAAAATGATACAGAGTAATAAAATGTGACAGAGGGTTGTTTGCTGCTAAGAATCAGGTACTATTTTTTCTAGTCCTTATTAATTAATAGTACATTGATTTTGGTCTAAGTATGTGTCAAGGGATAGCGTCTGAGTTTCCAACAGCCTAACATAATTACTGCTCGTGTTTGTTAGTGAAGCTTCACATGCTATTTTATTTGGAAGGGTGGTGGAGAAAAGAAATTACTTATCTTTCCAGTAATAATTGAGTCTTTTAATGCTCCATGATGGATAGGAATGAAACTATTCCTCATATCACTATGACACTGGATGTTAATCCACCCATTTGCACACATTAATGTAAAATAACGTGTGAGGACAGCACCTCATTGCTTAGCAAGGCAATAGAACACAAAGGGTTTGCTAGAACTCACAGCACAAGAAGTTCTCTACCACACAAATAAAATATATATTCTGAAGTCTCAGCTCAAAGTGAAATTCCCGTGTTGTCAGTCTTAGTTGAACCCTAAAGCTACAGGATGAAGTTTGTTCCAGACTTGATGAAACTTTAGCAAGATGATGTACTGACAGAGAGCAGAGAGAAAACATGGACTTTTTTCTTTGTGTCATTAGGTTGGTTTCAGCTGTCCCGAGGCTAATTAGGAAATTTGACTGTATCCAATTCCTCATCTTTACTGTATCTGAAAAGCTGTAAGAATTTCCATTTCCTGTGATAAGGAGAAGTAATATCGTTGCTTGTAATTACTTATTCGTGCAGATCAGAACCTTTCTAATTCTTACTTAAACCTCTCCATTTGCTGGAATAACGACTGCAGAGATGCTACCTACTCACTGAACAGTGTTGCTGTCCCCACCATCTTTTCCCTGCACAAGCAGTCCTCACTTCCAACATGTCCCAAGAGAATAAGTCCATCCTGATCTTTCTGTCTGTCCCCTGACTTATCCCCATCTGTCTCCCCAAACACCATCCATATCCATCTCAAATATCACAGTTTTGAGATCTATTGAAATGACACATTTTTATCCAATAATGAAACCAGACTTTTGTTCTTTCATTTAGTTGCAAAGTATTTGCTTTTAGTAAGGCTGTTTCATCCCCACCTTTGCTTTTTTTTTTTTAAAATGACCTTTTTTTTGGATACATGTAGAATAAGTGATATTTGCAAAGTCAAAGTAAGACTGTAGAGAAGATATTCTAAAGGCTAATCCATTACTTTTGAAGAAAAATATCAAGATTTTCCACAATACCTTATTATTATTCAGGGTCACCATGATGTTTCCATGCACCTTGGCATGTCCCTTTAATTGGATCCTTACATAGGAAGGTCCGGCATAGTTGCATTGAAAGCTGACATTTCTAACTAACTGACCTTTTCAGGCCCAGTGATACTCCTATAATGATTATCCTCTAGCATTGTTTGGACACAATACCACATACTTCACAGCACATAAAGAATATGTTCTTTGAGAACTATTCAAAATACCCAATCTCAAGTTAGCAAAATGAGAAAATTGGGTGCAAACATTCATCAGAATGTTATTGTGCAGGTATCGATTTGAATGCCCTTTCATTTCTCTGGGAAAAAGTGTTGTATTATAGAGCTCTAAATTAACTTCTGTTCTGTTTTTTTTCCCCAGTAAGTATAAAAAGGTCAAATTCATTCATAAGGCTGAATAGATTTGCAGGATATAAGCAATAAGATAGCAATCAACCTTCAAATAACCTTTAAAGAGACAGTATCTTTTCTTATGAACAGTAATTGATCTGCTCATTAAGTCACTGCATACTCTTTAGGGGCTCACCTAGGCAAAAATGTATAAGGCCTGTGACGAAAGGATGTCAGCTAGAACAAAACAGGAATAATACCTCATGTGCAAATATAAATATTTTACAGATTTTGAGGGGTGTAAAATTGATGAAAGGATTGACATTGTGATGTGAATCCCTTGACTTGACCGTTATGAGGCTGAGTGAAAAAGGACAAGGAAAAGATATCAAAATGTGAATTTGGTATTACGGAAGATGACGATGATAGCGTGCTCATACATGCCTGGAACCTGAATACATCTTCAACTTCCCTTCTGAATGTAGTGGCTAATGTGGGTTGATGTATGTATAGGGTGCTGTATATATAGGGGAACTTCTGCAAGGAGCCTGCTACACATCACAACTTTCTTACCACCCGTGTATTGCAGTCCCTCTTTAAGAAAAAAACAGATTCTCAAGTAATGCTTTCTTTGTACCATGAGTGCTTTTTGGATATATGGGGGGGTGTAATCATCTCTGCCTACGCAGAAATAAAACCCGCGTCCAGGTTGTTGTAGTGCTGGCTCCCGGACTGCAGCCTGTAACCTTCACAGGGTCCTGTGGCTCTGCAGCTCCTCTTGTGTAAGCGACAGCGGTTAAAGGGCTGCTGGAAATTTTTTCAAAGCAGCACTATTAAGCCAAAGCCTCGTTTAAAGAACAGGGATTGTCAATTTGAGATAGCAATCGGAAGATTAGTGTTCTGTCCATGTCCATATTTCATTTCTGCATGTAAATCCACGTTATGTTTTTAGTATTATTTTTATGAATTGCACATACGCTGAGGACTATCTGTGCATAATTGATTACAAGGAGTTGTCTTGGTTTTTATCTTTGATCAGCATTTTCAGAAGCAGCAAGTATCCCAGGTGACAAGGCTTTTTATGCTGTAAATGTTTGCACATAATGCTTTCTGTTTTACTTCACAATGTGCAGAATGAGCGTCTGGCTCATTTAGAGAGAGTGAAAATGAGCAATTTTGTGCACAGGTGTATTGTGCTCCTTCTCTTTATGTGTAAGCCTGAGGAAAAATTAAAATAATATCTTTTTTTTTTTTCCCCTAAAAAAACCTCCCAACCTTTCTTGAGTATCAGATGTTTTTAAAAAGAATGGGAAGCTTTCTTCCTTTTTAATGAAATTTTAATTTGTAAGGCCATATGTATGGAAACAGTTTCTTCACTTAGGAATACTTTTTTTTTTCTTTGTTTAATTATCTGCTGAGTGACCTGAACAAGACTTAGTGAAAATCAGTGTATTAAATATCTAGAAGACAGAAGAGGATTATATTGGCACTACAAAATGGAGTACAGTGCAGAAATGCATGAGCTAGCAGAGACCTGAATAGCAGAGCTGTGCTGCTCGCAGCAGACTCACCAGTGTGGGTCCAGGTGCCAATAAGCTGTGTTATCTGAGTGCAATGGCTGAGATAAATAAGCCATGACTCTTTTTTTTTTTTTTTTTACTGGCTTTAGGGTGCTGTCATTCCAGTGTTGCTGAACTGCACCTGGACCTGAACCTTTGCTTGTGATTTTTTTTTTACCTAGCTGGGCACATACGACTTACAGTCCTTCATTTTCATTTTAGTAGCACCCATGTATCCCAGTCCATTAGGATGTCATTATGCTGGATGCACAGTGTGACCCTGAATAGTTGGTGACTTAAATATACAAAGCAAGGGTCAGTGGGCAGGAAACCTGGAAAGAGAATGTCAAAAATAAAAGATAATTTTAATAGGATTGCATTTTATTTTTGAGAAGCTGCCCATTGCTGTCTTTGTCACCTACTAGACTCCTGTGCCTCTTTGCTATCCCTTTCCTCCGGATTCTGATGTAACAGAAAATGGCAAAACAGTGATGATTATACAGCTACAATGCATGGGACTGAGGAACAGGGGAACTGGAACTGCACGAAGGACTTTTTCTTAGCTCATTTGTTTCTAAGAATTGCCAGTGGGCTCATTTTTTTGCTATGCAGAACATTTTCTGTTAAAGCAGTCAGCCAAGGTCACTGGGAAACCCACAAGAAAGGATAACCTAGAGCCTTTATTATTATTTTGAGCTTGTAATTTGAAGGCACAAAGGAATTTTTAGGAGAGATTTGAATGGGGAAGGTGTGATGGTTTTCTGAATTCAGACTGAAAGTGCAGGATAACCATGGTGGAAAAGTGACTTGTTCATCACACGGCTCAGTGCAGAATTGAAAGGAGTTATCTGAGATGCTACTAAATGAGATAACATGGGTACTGTTAGGCATCAGTATCACTGCAGTGTCCTTAAAAAGCAGGGTAAAGGAAGGTGAAATACAGTTTTAACACCACGGTCTGCTTCTGACGTTGGAGCTAGCTGTGGTATCCGTACAGGACACTGCACTGGACCGTGTAGGTTCTGTGAGTGCCAGGGCAGAGAGCACTGGCAGAGCAGTGAGGCAGGGGAGGCGAAGGGGCACAAGGCAGTATGGGATAAGGTGTTCAGTGGTGCCTAGGAGAGCAACAGAAACCATAAAGTCATATTTGCTGGGCCATACAAACCGAAGTGAAGATAAGTGTGTTCAAATTATCTAGGAGACAGCAGGGGATTGTATTACTTTTGATGGTTTTATTATATTACCTGCCCTGTTGCACAGCTACATCCATTGTCCTTATGCTCTGGGGACTACTGTAAGGAAGGTAGGAAGAATTCTCTGTAGAGACCCTGATCTTATTGCCCATCCTCCAGGCAGCCTCAGAGCAGTGCTGAATTCTGCTGTGCTGCTGCTGTCTCCTGTGCTAAACCCTCCTGCTTGCTGTTCCTCACAGGGACTGTGAGAGTCCAGGGCCCACAATTGGTTGTAAAAGGAATCCCCATCTAGTCACTTAGACCTGCTGCAATATTGCTTTGGGATCTGATCCAGAGCACTCAAGTTACCTCTTCCTTGGACCAAATCCATAATTGTTGTCAAAGATTTAACAACCTGACACCGAGAGCAACTTCACCCACTGCATTAGTGTGTGATTCTGAACTGAACCCCCTCAATCCAGGAGATGGGCTTGAATGTTGTTATTCAAGCACTAAAATATCTTTCTGTATACTAGAAAAATTTCCTAAATGGTCTAGTTTGACTATCTGGGGCAGCTACTTTGGGCTCTGGGCTGGACTAGTACCAGCAGCACATCCAAGCAAGATGTTCCCATCCCAGGTACTGATGGTCACCTCTGCCATAGCGTTGACTTTCACACTGACCACATGGACACTTGTGGCCTCTCGAAGCCGGAGCCATGGTGCTGTGTGCATTTGTCCCTAGCACGAACAGAGACACTATATAACAGTGCTGCTGCTAATAAATATAAACCGTATAGATGTCAGGTTGCCCTGAGAATGTATTCTCCCCACAAACCAGGCGGCTCTGCTGCAGTGTTCAGGAATTAACTGCAGGAGTATTACTCTCTTAAGGCTTTGTGTTATAGTTCTGTTTTCTTCACCTTTAACCCCACAATGGATTATGACCATACTTTCTCTTATAACTAAATGCTCTTCTGTCCTTTGACAAAACAGATTTGTGTCTTTTCATAGCTTTCTGTAGAGGGCTAATAATACATGGGAAAGCTTTACTGCCCACAGGAGACTCTGCCTGGCTGTAATAATAAGAAATGCTGTTGAAAAGTCATGATCAATGTTAATTCAGTTATTTTTCATTTTCTTTTTTTTTATAATGAAATCTTCTACTTTGTGCATTTTATCCAGTACTACCCCATGAATTGCTCATTGGAGAGAGGGGTCATTGGTTATAAAAATGAGTTCTTGTTTTTTATCCTCATACAAAAATAACTGCAATATTTTGAGATGATGAATTTTGAAATGATGAAGCAAGAAAAGAGAGGAATCTTGGATGTACGAAAGATGTAAATATTGTTTTCCAGATTTTATGGTTCCCAGATGCCTCCTCTAATTGCATAGCTAACCCTGAGTTTATTAAGTTATTTTCCAGAGTCAAACTCATTTGTAAACATGTCAGAATAAAAACTAAATTTAAAAACCCAAAACCTTTGGATTAGAATTCTGGAGTGATAAACAAACTAATTTAGAATGTATTTGCATGTAATTTACATGTGCCAAAATAGGATTGCATGTGGTTTGTAAATACAGTTCTTGAATCTATTTAATGTTACAGAATAGCACAGAAGAAATTAATTGTAGCTTAAAAAGAAAAAAAAAAGGTTAAAATAACAAAAAGATGGCTTAAAATGGCCCATGTTTGAATGGGATTCAATGTGCAGAAACTGGTGAGGAGAGATAAGCACGCAGAGAAAGCTGTAAATTCTAGGAGCAACATCTGTAGTAGTTAGAATACTATGTTTTATAGCAATCCCTTACTTCCCCCCATGGACATTACTATGGCATGCAGTATATTTATTATTCACTTTCTGCAAGAGATGTTTTCCTAGCTCAGCCTTAAAAATAAGGTCTTTTTCCTTTCTTTTCGTGTTTGGACTTGTTCAAAGATAATGCCGTCAGCTTCCATTTGAAGCACCTTGGCCTGTTTGGCCTGTACACTTAGGCACAAGAGAACAATTGATAATTATCCTGCTTATTACTGTGGTACCAAAGGATCAATCAACAGGTAACTCTTCCATGTTACTAGGTACAGTCTCCAGCTGGAGAAGGTCTGTTGGTTGCTGATGCCTACAAATATTCCAGCCTAAGCACATAACACAACTTTAGGGAGGGAGGAGAATGTCATACAAGCCAGTGAGCAGCGTGGGTGGTGGGACTTGTAGAGTGATGCTGAAGGGAGGAGACACTGAGGGAAGGAGAGGCTTGGAGCAATGACCACATGAACCTGACAAGGTCTTGTCAGGAGTGTCACAGGTGCTTGAGGTGCAAGAATATTCATGTGCTGGTTATGTTTCTGCTGCACCTGCCAGAAGGAAGCTCTGACTGAATCCTCCAAATTTTTTCAACCTAAATTACTATACTCTTGATAGAGGCAGGATGGAGTATACTCTCTATGCCCGCTCCTTCAGAAATATGCAAGACAGTGGGAAATGTCATCTGTGCAGATCTGAGGTAGAAGGAGTGACATGAGCCATGATAGGTAGCAGGTCTTGCTTTGGCTACTCAGCGTCTGCCTCTGCTGTTAACACTGAAATGTATGCTGGGCCTTGGATGAAAGCAGCAATGGTTTTGAGGGAAGGGGAAATGCTCTTTCGACAGAAAGAGTGAGTAAATCTAAATATAAGGACTAAACTTAGTAGTACTGAAAGGCATTGACGGAGTTATGTGGGAAAAGATGCTTTATTTATTCCTAAAAAAATGTTTTCAGGTGTGTCTGCAAATGCTAAGGGATATCTTTTTCTGTATTCTATATCTTTCTATATTCATGGCCTAGCAGCCTGAAGTTTAAAAGTGGCAGCAATGTGGTCTTGCATAGAATCATAGAACAATTTGGGACAGAAGGGACCTTAAAGATCTACTTCCGGCCTTGGGCAGAGGGATGGGCCAAGACACCTTCCATGGGCAGGAACGTCTTTCACTAGACCAAGACTCAAAGTCCCATGCAATCTGGCCTTGAACACTTCCAGAGAGGGGGCATCCACAATTTCTCTAGGCAACCTGTTCCAGAGCCTCACCACCTTCATAGTGAAGAATTTCTTCCTTGTATTTGATCTAAATCTACCCTCTTTCAGTTTAAAGCCATTACTCCTTGTCCTAGCACTACTTGATGTAACAGAGTCTGTAGAACTCATTTGTGTTGGATCTCACTTGTTTTACAACTTGCTAGGAATAAGTAGAGATGTAGGATTTCCCTTCTGAATCCTGTGATTTTATTCTATCCTGGCTTCATTTTGTACATTTTCTTTACTTTCTAGGCAAGGAGGAGAAAATAAAATAGGAGTGGAGGGGGGAAAAGCAAACTTCTTGGGTCAGGAAAGAGAACTTCGTTGTGCATTTGCTTTTCAGCATTTTGCTCGAGTACCATGGAAGAATATATATTATCAAGGAGGACCAAATATCAGGAACCTTTCCATAATTTTTTCAGGTCACAGTACTTCTATTTCAATGTGCAGATAAATGTCTCTAAATATTTTGTACTTCTTATCATTTCATCTCTAGAAAAAATTAATTGTAGCTTTAAAAAAGGGTTTAATTTCCCATTTGG
This sequence comes from Brachypteracias leptosomus, assembly GCA_013401335.1. Lineage (NCBI taxonomy): Eukaryota > Metazoa > Chordata > Aves > Coraciiformes > Brachypteraciidae > Brachypteracias > Brachypteracias leptosomus. Next base: position 207,932 of record VYZX01028830.1, on the reverse strand, counting down.
CTTCAAGCCATTTTGTGTATCTGCTTTAAATGTTAATTATTAATTAGTATATAATCTATTTAAGTCTCTTTAGCTGTCCATTTCTTCCAAAGAAGGCAGCTGGATGAAACAAGAAAGATGCATCATTATATAGATGATAAATTAGCCTCTTATCCCAGGAGATGAGTGTTTCTCAACACGAAGGTTGAGATATACCACGGGCTGGAGTAGACGAGCCTCCCAGCTTCTGTCCACTTGGTGCTTGAAAAACAGTGTGAATCTCCTAAGATGGGTTTGATAATTAAATCATTGGTAGTACTGGAGCAACATTCCTGTAACTTCCATTCTACCAGAGTTATTGTTGCTGGTGAATGGACTTAGTGGGAGGCTGGTTGTAGGTTAAGTGGTTTTAAGTTGCATTTGGAAGTGAGGAGTTAGACAAACAGTAGCAGGTCATATTAAAAAAAAAATCCAAGAAGTAATAAAAAGCTTTTGCACATATCCAGATGAAGCAACCCCGTATACGAAGATGAGTGAAGCTGCAGCACGAGCATGTCTGGCAAATTCTGCTGCCTGAATTTGCTGTTTGAGGGGAGGGGAGATTATGCATCTTTATACAAATGAATAGCTTCTTGACAGAAAACATGTCCTTGGCTACCTTTATCAACTGAGTCCTGAAGATGAAATGTGAGGCTGGCAATTAGCACCAATGACCAGCTGTGAAAACAGGAGTTTCTCTCATTTATTTTAATTAAATTTCTGTTCAAATATTTACACATTTTAGTTCTTATTTATTGCAAACCTTATAGCAAATTTTGAAAAGCAAAGGAGATGCTTTGGATTAAAATTTTGTATATTTAGCTCTTTCTTTATTTGCCAAGTTAAATTCTAACCTCATTTATATGAACCATATCTATATGGACTTACCTATGTGAACAGTTGAAAAGCTGGACATAAGATTGCATAGCTCATCAGTTTAGCTTCAAACCTTACTTAGTAAACAGCTGAATGACTTTGGAAATCTGCAGTGTGTTCCTGAAACTTTAAATGATACCTTTGTATTGCCTGATACATCTTAGTGGTTCACAGATCAATGGCTGGTGAAGCCAGAATGTTTTCTCCTATATTTTAATCATATCTATTGCTCATAGATAATGAGCTCCAGAAAGAAATACTGTGTCTGTGCTGATACTGCCTTCAGAAAGTTCCCTCACTGGAGCACAAACACCCGGCTCAGTTCAGATGCACATGGAAATGCTGTAGACTTAAATTACAAATATGTTTGCAATACTGCCAATAACTGGTTTCTTTTACTGTAACTCAAACTGTCCTGTGCTGTTGTGACTTTCCTAAGGAACACAGAGAATACAGACACAATTGAACTTTTTGTTCTCTCCAGAACTTGGGGAGGTGGCTCATCCAGATGGTCTATTTGGGATCCAGGGCCAGAATACTTGAGTGTTTCTGATTTCCTTAAAATGTGGCTGGCAAGAGTGATGCTCATCTGTGATGGACTTACCTTGGATGTGACTTACCCCAGGAGTGACATCTTCAAGTCATTGCAAATGTCTACTCAAAGCACAAAAGCAGTCAAAAATGCAAACAGAGTGTTTGAGAATAGCACTAAAACTAAAGAACAAATATACGTAGTAAAGCTAGCAGAAGTACTGTGAAAGAATGAGGATGATACATAAAATGGCTTTCATCTGAAAAGAAATCAAGTTGAAATGTGATTTTACTGTAGGAACTGACACTAGTGTAAAAGGAGCTTGAACTGAGTTTCTAAAGTTCATAAGGTTTTTTTAATATTTAAAAAATGCTTCAGTCATTGCTGCATAACTGTATTTTGAACCACATGATGATGAATAAATACAGCAATGAATACAAGTGAATACTGGCCCAGGGATCATAACAAGTTTATATTCATTAAGGGTGATGAGAGGACAATTGCAACCTATACTATGGTTTTCTTCAGAAAGGCTAAATTCCCACAACTGTAGAAATTTCACAGCAAATATTTCAACAGAAAATATGCCTTTTTCTTCTTCTTCTTCTTTTTTTTTTTTCCTTAAAGAATATGTATTAATTGTATATCTCCAAAGCCACATTCCTTGACATGAAGCAAAACAACTTCATCTAAAACTTCTTTCTGGTTCAGTGATACAACAGAGAGAGAAGTAAAATATTTAGCCCTAATGAGAATAGGGGACATAAATAGCTATCAAGTATAAATAGAAGAAGGGGGAAAAGAAAGGGTGGGTGGGGAAGGAAACAAAAGACTTGAAGGAAAAATCCACATGGGCAAAAACTAAAAGTCCTAGTGCTAGTATATTTGCTAGGATCTTTTTTATTCTAAATAGACTAAAACTCTACACGTTTTGGTTAATATTGATGATGCAGAAAAGGCAGATGAGTTACTTTCATTTTCTGTCAACTTTGGATGAAATGCTTTCAAGTCCAGTAATAACTGAAAAGGATGTTGTCCTAAACTCTGTTAGGGATAACCACTCTGAAAACAGCAGGATGAGACAGACTTTTCTTGTACAGGAGTCCTAGAGGAACTGGGATCTTCTCAGTGCCAATGTTCTTGTAAATGAGTGCATTTTGGAACATGTGGAGATGCCATTTTATTGTGCAAATACTCAAAAAGCCAACTCGTGAGACTCAGGTTAGCACAGAGTGGTATTTTGACAATAACCCCCAGGAAACTAATTAAAGGATCGATGGAAGTTTAGTTAGCAAAAGTTAAGCGCTAATGAAAGGCTGTCACCATTTTAAGAGAAAGAGGATTTGTCAAACAATTCATCTCAGCCTTTGAGTATGTTATAAATTTAGTTGATAAAGTTAGCTGCATAAGCTTTATAAGGTGTTTGATTTAATACCTTACAACTTTTAAAAAATACAGAGTATATTAGATAGGTTAAAGATCAGTCAACTGACACATCTCACAGATCACTCACTATGGGGGAATCTCACTTGAATAGGGCTTTTTAAAATGGGTTTCTTTTCACGGTAGTGGGCCCAATACTACTTTTAATAATGATTTGTTGGTGTTTAAAACATCACTGTTGAGTGGTAAAGAAAGATGTAGAGAGGATAGTCATAGAGTGCAGCCTTGATCTCTTGATGGGCTGGATCCATTCGCACAATGCACATTTCAATATAGCAAAACCAGATTTCTGCTTCTTAAAGGCAGGAATGCAGATGAAGCCTGCTTAATGGACCAGTATTGACTGAAAGAATTTGGGAATGTATGTGTCAAGTAATTAAACTAGATGTAGACTG
>VYZX01028830.1:148823-177238 GCA_013401335.1 Brachypteracias leptosomus | reverse complement strand
CCCTGAAGTTGTTTCATCAACAAAAAAAACCCCTTGATCTCCATAATTGATGTGGAAACGTTCAATATGAATTCCAGTTGTGTGTGTCAACGTTCTTCAGAATTGGCTTGAGAAATGTTTTTGTAGGGGAATGCCTCCTGCATTTGTGCACTTTGGCTGAGGATACCCTGAAAAAAAAATGAGCTGCACATCACGACTGGGTAAACATTCACTACCCTTTGTGCTCTCAGATCTCTGGGGTATTCATTCTGACCATATGAAGAGGTTGAAAAATAAATATAGAACACCTTAACATATTATTGTGCACATATATGTTATTTCTTGATATACCTCTATAGATGTTAGGCAAAATGGCCCTTATGCAACTGTCTTTGAGCTCAAAATTGGGTCTTCCGTCACTGCAGTTTCACTGACTGCAGCACAAGTATTGCTGATTGACTTGGTGATGAAGTAACAGGTCATAGATAACTTTGTGTCACTGAACTAGGAGATATCAGTGAATGTGTGGTGTGATTGCCCATCAGGGGTTAATTTTGTTCTCAAAGCACATTTGGGAATGTGTTCAGGCAGCACACAAAACGAAGGCTGGGAATCAAAGCAAGCAGGCTATCTCTTCCCACAGATCTCGCAGCAAAATTTAGGAGCTGAACGATGCAACATGTGCATAAAAGCTTGATAATGTTTTTAAAACATATCACTTGAAATATGTTAACGCATATGTTCCTTCATTTAAAACTCTTTCAAAATACATAATTTGGCCCTTTAGCTTTACACTCAGCTCATTATGGCTCATATGCATAGAGAAACCTTTATGAGATTTTCTCCTGGTCTTTCCCCAACAACAGTGTGACCTTTCTTTCCCACCTAAGCCTTGTAAAGTCCCTTCTCTCTCTTTACGTCTCACCCTCCAGCTCTTTCAGTGCCGTTTCCAGTCTGGTGGTGGTTTATCCCACCAGTGTTTGGGAGGGTGGCAGTGAGCTGCAGTCTGCCTGGAGCAGGATTCAGCTCACTCTCATTTCAAAGGTTTAAAGGTTTCCCATTGTTCACATTTGCCTGATTGTCTGTCTGTGAGTAATTGGTTCTTTTCAACCATCAGGTTAGGTCTTTGTTTGGTGGGTTGGTTTTTTTTATTATTATTTCCAACAAGATTAGATCAACAGGATAACAGAACTCCATTGTTACAGAAATTGTTTGTCAAATAGGCAAATCAAAGTTCCATGCTAGTTTTACAAAAAGGTTTAAATTCAGGTAAGAAAATGCATACACATGCACACAAGCTGTATATGAAGACCAGTCTAATTTCTCAGTCCCAGTAAGATAATAGGCCAGCAGGTAGAATGGCTTTTTCATTCGAATACTGGAGGAGAAGCAGATAAATCATTGCTCAGAAGTTCCTTGGGTAAGGAAAGGTAACTCTTTTCATTCCATATTTTCACTTAAATAAAATATGACCTTTACACAACACTGTAAATTGGCCTTGAGCACACCTCTAGGTGGAATTACCTTCACTTCCTGAGTATCACATGCTGCAGGCTTCCACTGAGCCCTTTTTGCATGCATACATATTACAGTGCTGATTTTGTGAAGTCTCCAGTTACTCAGATGTATGGCTTAATCAAATCAGGCCCTTTCCTGATTTCTGAATTTTATATCATTTTGCTCGCAATAGTTTCCTTTCAAGGTCAAAAGTAATCTCAGTGCTTCTAGGAATATTCTACTTGCAGACATTTTTGATGCTCTTACAGCTCATGATTTTCATTAGAAATTCCTTTGTCTCAGCAGATCCAGGGTGACCAGATGATATTGAGCAGTACCTGCAGGGAGCAGAATTCTTGGTCTCATTTTGTGTGAAGTAGGGTAGAATCTTCTGTTTTAATTATGACTATTAGATGACTTCCCTGTGCACTAGGGTCATGATGCCTGAGTCATGAGATTTTGAAATACCAGATGCTGATCATGGTGAGAGGAACTAAGATGCTCACTCACTCTCCTGAACATCAGAGAGTGGCTGTCGATGTGACCTAGTACAGAAATGTAAGAATCCAGGGAAGAAAGAACAAAACTGTTACTGCACTTTACCACTAAAGTCTATCATTGAAAAGTTGAAAATTGGGTTGAAACAGGAAAAGAAGCTTCTGCATGAAATCTTTTTTTGTGATTAGCAGTCTGTTTTCAGAGTTTGAACCTTTCTGGTTTTGCCTTTTGTTTCCAAATCAACAACACTGAAGGACTGGATTTTTGAAATTGATCTACAAGTTTTCTCCACTTTTCCTTTCTTGCCCCCCATCTTTGCTTGCAGCATATTCTAACAGTATGTGAACAGCCAGAAAATACAAATAAATATTTTAGTGTGATCTACAGCTCCATTTCTATTGCCTGGTAAACTTACCATTTTTGGAAGTAAAAGTTTTGCACTTAAAACTGCCTAACAGTACTTTCTATATGCTACTTAAAATGAAAGACAGAAAATACCTCAATTCTTGAAGTAAATTAAGTCTATATTTCGATCAGCCAGTAAACACGACAGCTTATTCTTTGTTTCCCCCACAACATATGGGGCTTTCTGTTTATTGTCTTTCACTAATTTTCAGTATTTTCCTTTGAGCTTTTGTCAGCAAAGGCATCCACTTCCCTCTGCGGTTTGCATTTCTTCAGAAAAACAGTAGGTGAGTTTGAATAATTTCCTCTCGCAAGAATGTATTTGGTTTGAGAGTTTAGGTGAATTATATTCTGCTGATTAGTGAAGCAAGTGCTGTGCTCCATCTGCTAGAGAATGGGAATGGGATATTTATAACGTGATGGATGTTACTGTTGGGTGTGTTTGTAGTGCTTCAGTATGACTAAGCGGTTCACTAGGGCTGTTGGCTGCTTTGTTTGGTTTGTTTTAAAGAGGACATGCTGACTTGGGGATGGGGAGTATTACTGCAGGGCTGTGGCTTTGTGCAAGACCTGCCATTAATGTATTCAGCCACAGGGACAAAGTCAAGGCATACTACCCTTTTAATATGAAATTCAGGAAAACAAATGCAAAGAAATAGGGATTGATACACATAGAATATGATTTCTCAGTTATGTGTAAATATTCAATGATAGATTATTTTTTTTTTCCCCTCAGAGAAATAAGAGAAGGTGAAGATGAAATTTCTTCTGCACTGATTGTGCAGCATCTACCAGAGTGTTTCTATGTTTGCTCAGAATTGCCCATCTGCATTTTTAGACGTCTTAAAATTTACACATTTCCCCATCCCAGGAAGAGATAGATGTTTCAGTGCTGCAGAAATGCTCTGTGGCGTTGTTAGGGAAGCTCTAGTGAATGCATTCATTTGCTTCAATAAGTGGAAAGAACACTTAAAAATGCTTCATATCGTAACATACTTTTCCTTCCAATATGACCAGAGTAACTAAGAAATCTCAAAAAGACCCCCAAACCCAGGAAAACTAATTCCAGTAGAACAGTGCAAGGATGTCTCAGTACTGAACCATGTAGAAAGCTGCTGCTTTTTAAAAGTCAGAGGGATGTATTCTGCTCTGAAGTAAGGCACTTGTTTTTCTTAAGGTCATACAAAACAAAGCACATTATTTGAACAAATGTCAGAATAATGTGTCTGTAATGAAATGTAGTATTTACTCACTTCCAGCATTTGAACTGTGACAAATCTGGGAAGGAAATCAACAGTTACTGCTCTTGTTAAATAGTCCTTTTAATATTACAAGTAAGTTTACATTGCTGGACCCATGTGTACCTTAATGATTCCTGGAAGTACTATGACTTGGCCCAGAGGAAAGAACAAACCTAATACTTTATTTTGTGTGAATTAAATGCAGCTGATTAAAGAGAAGGAAAATTAAAAAGAATTAGGCGAAATAAAAGCACTGCAGTAAAGCCTTTATTAAATGCTTATACAGTGAATAAAGAATGTGCAGGAAAAAACAAACCACGGATTTGTTCATCTGAAAGCTACTTACTGCAGCCTCCTGGTCGGTGAGTGAGGAACAGGCTTCTGAGCCACGGCTTGCACAGGTTTGTTCCCCTTGTCATCCAGAAAGGTATCACGTATGAAATAATCAAATCTGAAAATGTGATTCCACTTGCTACACACAGAATGATCTCCTGCACAGATGGAACAAGGTACCTATTGAAAATGGTGTGGATGACACACGTGCTCTGCCAGTTTAGTTGATGCTAAATGAACATTTAGTTTCTTCTTGATAGAAGCTAAGATCTTACGACCCACGCAGCTCCCACTGAGGTGAGTGGAAACAGGAATAGATCCTTCATGGGAATAATAAATAAATAAAGACACACTATGCCAGAGAATTGATGATGATTAAATCTGCAAGCAGAAGAGGTTAAACCTCACTCACTTTGAATTTTAAAAGAATGTTTGTCTCCACCATTTATTTCTGGGGACTAATGCTGATGTACTTTCTTAGAAAAGTATTTTTAAGAAGTTACTTGCATGAAGAGTATGTGGGTGGAGTTTCATGCTCACATTTAAGGGCAGGCAAAAAATTAATTCACAGATGTGCAAGAGCAGGAAGACAGTTGTCCTCCTGGGTAAGAGCAGCATACAGGGAACTGTTGTTGGGAGTCAAACTTCCTAGTTTGATTTTTATGTCAAGAAACTTCATACAAAATCAGATGTTACTTAATAACCAGGCGAGGCTTTTCATTTTGATGGAAGTGTGAGAGTAAAAGCTAGGAGGAGACAGTAAGTAGGCAAAATCAAGGCCAAGAATGGTGATTTTGAAGGCTTTGTGGCACTGGCATGAGCAGTTGCTTCCATGGTAGTTACTAGAAGACATAGAAGGGAAAATTTTAGTAATACTTGTAACGTTGAGGAACAGAGAAAGGCTAAGGAAAAGTGAAAGAAGTACCAGTGTCTGGGGGAAACTGCATAAAAGGCAAAGCAAATGCACAGGGGAGGAGGAGTTAGAGCAGATGAAACAAAAGTTGACTTGATGAAGTTGAGACAAAACATGGAATCACACCAAGTTTGAAATTATTTTTTTGATGATCTAAAACCTAAATATTTTTGAAAACAAAATCTGATATAAATGTACTCAGGACACCTCAACATTTGACTTTTTTTTTTTTTTCTTTTTCTTATTTGTTTGTTCTGACTTGGTAATAAGATACTTGCAATGGCAACATTTCAAATCCTGGATGGCATCCAGCTTTTGCTGCTTTTATTGTACTGTAGGTCCCACAGCAGGACTCAATGGCTCCTCCAACAAATTACAGTGTGTTTTTTTCTGAACAAAACTTCCCTCTCCTGGCTTTGTTAGCGAGTCATGATTTTTACCCTAGGTGACTGGCTATTCTGTATATACCCAGCAGAACTCTGTACTGCTTATGATGAGGGTGACCGCTCTGAAGAGGGCTAATGCAAGGGATAATGATCTCCAGGAGCGGGCTTGGTGCTCACAGTGAAACATACACTGGGAAATATCACTGAATGTACTGGTTTTATATATTTAGGTTCATTTTCTGTTCTTACTTATGCCTTCATATCTCTTATTTTCAGGTCATTTAAATAAGAGACATGTGGTGGGACTCTATCATTTAAGCAAAATTGGTATTCTGCCATCCATGAAATTGCATGGACACCTTCAACTTATCCCAAAGTGCAAATTATGTGCATTTCTCTCCTTTAAAAAGTCAATGTGAATAAATGCTTAAAAATATGGGTCACGAAAAACATCAAAAAGGAATTTCTTTCTCCCCCAGGGCTCATTTTGTTATTTCCTGCTTTCCTCTCCCTCTTTCACAGCAAATATCCAGAGTTGGATTGTTGTTGACTAAATAACAGGAGTATTTGACACACCTGCCATCACCTTATTGTTTCAGTCCAGATGCTTCTATTCATCCTATTTACTCCTGCTGGAGAAGCTTCTTTCATATACCCTACAGCTGTTACCTCCTAGTCTGTCCATGGTAGCAAGCCCAGGAAGATGGCTTGATGCGTTCCCAGCCTGTGACTGGTGTGACCACATTGCTGCATAGTCTTTAACTCCGCTGCCTGTAAACCCCAGCAGTGTCCAAAGGAGCCTGTTTAATCTCCCTGGCCAATGGTTATGTGCCAGTGTTCTCCCACACTGCAGGATGTGGCACAGGGCTCTATTTGGGGTTGCTGCAGGCAAAATACAGGAGGAAACATCTCCCCATCATACTTCTGGTGTCCTCTAAAATGCCAGGCGCCAGGGTTCAAATGCTCTCAGGAGTATTCTGTGTAATTCTGGGGTTTTGCAAGGCCAGAAAAGTGTGGCTTTACAGTAAAATTCTTCCTTTATATTAGGACCTAAGCAGCAATCATGCCACAGAGTCTTTGACAGTCATCCAGGAGATTCCTGGAGTCATCATCTGGCCTAATACACAACCCAAGCCAGGGAAACCTGTGCCATGCTTGAGGAACATTTCTCTAACCTTGAGGGATAGAGATTATAGAATCATAGCATATTTTAGGCTGGAAGGGACCTCTAGAGGTCATCCTGTCCAACTTCCCTACACAAGTAGAGGCGTCCCTACCTAGGTCAGGCTGCTCAGAGCCCCATCAAGCCCGACCTTGAATGACTCCAGGGATGGGGCCTCCACCACCTCTCTGGGAAGCCCATTGCAGTGATCTATCACCCTCATATTAAAGAACTTTTTTCTAATATCCAGCCTAAATCTATCCTTTCCTAGCTTAAAACCATTACTCCTGGTCCTATCATTGCAAACCCTTTAGAATAGACCTTCCCCAGCCTTCCTGTAGGCCCCTGCAGGTACTGGAAGGTCACTCTGAGGTCCCCCCAGAGCCTTCTCTTCTCCAGGCTGAACAACCCCAGTTCTCTCAGCCTGTCTTCATAAGCGAGAAGCTCCATTTCCCTGATCATTTTGGTGGCCCTCCTCTGGACACCCTCCAATATGTCCACATCCTTCTCCATTCCTTGTAGAAGAAGCCATGGTATCTTGCAGTCTCAGGTCAGAGAGGTCTATTCGAGTCTAAACTAAATTGACCTTGCTGAAATAAGAAGTCTGTTGCTTCTGCCCTCTCCACTACAGAGAATAAATAATTTCTTTCCTTTTTTTTTTTTCGCAACAGACTTTTAAACATCTGAAGCTTTTTGTCTTGAGACTGAACAACCTCACTTCTTCCAGCCATTGGAAGGTGTGTGTCACCTTCTGTAAAATTCCTTGCTCCCTCCCTGCAGAATACTTTCTATTGCTTCAACTAACACCTTATAAATGCAGCACAAAGCGAGCAGATGAAACCACACATTCACATTTAATATTTGCCTCATTTGTAAAGTTTGATGCTGTTGACTTGTGTTATTTCTGATTTAAAATATGCCACAAGTTTTTCCTACAAAATCTTTCTCTCAAGTTATCTCCCAGGCTGTATTTGTTCAGTTAGTTATTCCTCATGTATAACCTTGTCCTTATTGATCTGTCACCATTTTTTCATCAGGCTCTTTCTCCAATTTGTCATGCTCATTTTGAGTTTTAATCCTGTCCTACAATAATTTTGTGGTCTTTTCAGCTTGATACCAATGACAGAGTCCCTGAAAATGATGAAGGGGGAGGAACAGGATACTCAGTCTGGATAACTTATTTCCTAATTCTGTCATTTGTTATGAATTGTTTGGTTTCTATGAAATGCTGTTAGTAAGCTGATGCCTGTAGTATCAGTAAGATGTATGTATAGCTATTATTTCCTAAGGTACATTGTTTATGAAATATTGAACTGTTATGAAAAATTATGAAATGTTAAAGCTGAAGGTGACAAACAGTGGCAAAATACCAGGATGGATAGATATTCTGGGTTCAGCAATCTGAGCAATCAGAGTAATGCTGGCTGTTTGCAAGCCTGGAGTGCAGAGAGAGCAGTTAAAGCCTACAGAAAGGTTAGACTCCAACTTCAAATTTCCATTACTATTTCAAAGATGATGAACATTTGTAATTTAATCTGAAGTAACAGCAGCTTAGCTTCTCAAGATAAGAAGATAGTGATTCAATTAGTTAATGTGTGTGCCTGCACTTAGAAATACTAGCCGAGCTTTTAATGATGTAACACCTTCCCCCACTTCTTCATGTAAGGTGACTTGCAGACTTGTTTCTGCCTTCAGGGTTAGGATGTAAAATGGGATCTTTTAATAATCAAAAAAGGCAGGACCTGCCTGCTCTGTGCCATCTAGGAAAGCTTGATTTGCTCTTCTGGGCCCATTCCAGGTCTTGAGGATGGTGCGAGTTGGATTACATTTTAACAAGGTGGAATAAGATGAATATGTAACAAGACCTGATCCCATCCTTATGTCGCTTGAATGTGCTGTAGTTTTTCCAAGCTTACTTGCTTCACCTGCTTGTCAAACTGCTGTTCACATACTGTTGGCTAAAAATGAACGAGGAAAAATACATTTCCTTGCTGGTTGTGCCTGAATTTATGACTATTGAGCCTCCAAGTTTCAGTTATGATCTGTCTCATACATGTAATAACACATTTTCTGCAGGTGATGAGGTTTCTGTAACTTGTGATGAACTGCAGGCAGCAGTTTGGTTTATTTTGTAATGCTTCTTTGTGTGTACCTGAAAATGGGTCATTTTTCTCCTGCAAGAATCACAACAGGTATCTCTGCAGGGGGACAGTCAGCAGTGGAACTGCATAGGGAAGGAGAGATGCTGCCGTTAGGTTTACTGCGATTGAACTATTGCTGTAGCTGGAACAAACCTACCCAGATGCAGGCTCTAAGCTTGCCAGGTGAAAATTGTTCAGTGGAATAAATAAAAAAAATGATGAAGTTTGCCTCTTTAACACATGTAGTGGGGGGAATGGAAATTTTTCAGTTGTGGGTTCTGGTCTGGGAACAGCAGAGATTGTTTCCTCGCATGACCTTTATAACAAGAAGTGTCAGACTTCATCCTCTATGTATCAGACTAGTGTGGCGTTGGATATTAATCCTGATGGAAAAGGATTATGTGATTTTCACAGGCACTGAGATAGATTATCCTTCTTGGCCTGGCTGGAAGGTAGTGAGTCTCTTTCTGCAGAAAGTGATGGGGAGCAGAGTGTTCCCAGGAGAGCAGTATCAGAATAACTGAGCATGAACAGCAGCTCTGACTTGAACTTTCTTTTCACTTTCCATTCATTTTTGTTGTTCAAACATGCTGCTTTTGAGGACTTACTTCTTTGAGCCAGGGTGGTGATGTGATGACAATGGAATGATCTTTGAGAAGTCTGTCTGTTAACAAGCTCTTTGAAACACAGAGTAAAAATACCTGAAGGAACTTTTGGGATAGCATCCAATTTAAAAAGAAGTCATTTCACCTTGTTCCTACCTGCCCGTTCTAACATTAAAGTCTTTGTCCAGTATTTTGATAAATAATATTTTGTCCTTAGGTCTGGACACAACTGATAATTTTGATGTTTCACAGTGTCATGTTAAGCCCTAATGCCTCTGCTGGGTTTCACACTGGATAATAAGAGAAGCAGTCATGTTCATGTTGGTTTTGTACTCACTTCCCACCACCATCTATCCTAGCAACCATGTTCTCTCCTCTCATCCCCTCTGAGTTGCTTCCTTGAATTTCCCCATTCTGTCCCACAGAAAACGGTCCTTCCAGCAAGGGGCTGGAATTGTTGCAAGCTGCTCTTGCTTGCAAGAAAAGTTCAGGCTGCTGATGTTATAACCTATTATGGCACCATTGCTTCAGGGGCTGAGGAGCCTTGACCACCTGTGTGAAAGGTTTTTGCTCTATGAGAGCTGTTCCCCATCTTCTTCAGGGCAGAAACAGCGGTTTGGATAAGGGCTTCAAGGGTTGGATCCTGCCCAGCACTCACCAGCTGCACTATGCTGTACTGGAGGAATCACACAGAATCACAGAATCACAGAATGTCAGGGATTGGAAGGGACCTCAAAAGATCATCTAGTCCAATCCCCCTGCCGGAGCAGGATCACCTAGATGAGGTTACACAGGAAGGCGTCCAGGCGGGTTTTGAATGTCTCCAGAGAAGGAGACTCCACAACCTCCCCGGGCAGCCTGTTCCAGTGTCCTGTTACCCTCACTGAGAAGAAGTTTCTTCTCATATTTAAGTGGAACCTCCTGTGTTCCAGTTTGCACCCATTACCCCTTGTCTTATCATTGTTTGTCACTGAGAAGAGCCTGGCTCCATCTTCATGACACTCCCCCTTTATATATTTATAAACATTAATGAGGTGTCCCCTCAGTCTCCTCTTCTGCAAGCTAAAGAGACCCAGCTCCCTCAGCCTTTCCTCATAAGGGAGATGCTCCACTCCCTTAATCATCTTTGTAGCCCTACGCTGGACTCTCTCCAGCAGTTCCCTGTCCTTCTTGAACTGAGGGGCCCAGAACTGGACACAATATTCCAGATGAGGTCTCACCAGGGCAGAGTAGAGGGGCAGGAGAACCTCTCTCGACCTACTAACCACCCCCCTTCTAATACACCCCAGGATGCCATTGGCCTTCTTGGCCACAAGGGCACAGTGCTGGCTCATGGTCATCCTGCTGTCCACCAGGACCCCCAGGTCCCTTTCCCCTACACTGCTCTCTAATAGGTCATTCCCCAATTTATACTGGAACCTGGGGTTGTTCCTGCCCAGATGCAGGACTCTGCACTTCCCCTTGTTCTATTTCATTAAATTTTTCCCCATCCAGCTCTCCAGCCTGTCCAGGTCTCGCTGGATGGCAGCACAGCCCTCTGGTGTGTCAGCCACTCCTCCCAGCTTGGTGTCGTCAGCAAATTTATTGATAGTACACTCAACTCCCTCATCTAAGTCATTGATGAATACATTGAATAATACTGGCCCCAGTAATGACATGGCATAGACTTGCGCGGGGTAAACTGGTGTTGCTTCAGCCACTTCCTGGGATATCAGTTCACGATAATTGAATAATTCAAAGTATAAATATGTTGGTTGTTTGTTGGGGTTTTTTGTTTGTTTGATTACAAACTTCAATTATACAAATAACTGCCAGGGGACTAGTTAAAGCCCCAGGCTTGCCCTGGGACACTGCAGCCAGGGACCCCATGTTAAATTCCATATAATTTACATAACTTTTTTTCTTTTTTGGTGTTTATAGACTCAAGCATTAAAAAAAAATAAGTGAGCAAATATGAAAGTTTAAAAATATATCTGTTAAGTTCTTCTATATTTGCCTTCTGAGGAATTTCACACAGGGAGTATTTTCTCAGACCTTCCAGAGAGCAACTTACTCTTTCCTAAAGTAAGTAACATCAGTTTCTCCCCAGAAATGTACATTTTTCTCTGGTGCCTTGACAGGAACTTCACAGATTAGACACCTAGCTTTCAGACAGCCAAAGTAAAGAAAAATGAGGAAAAAAATCCCCCTCTCCCTGATGTGAAAGCAAAAATGTTTGCATGCTACATCTGTAGCTTCTGCTTGTTAAACCTGCAAACTGCCCAGTGAAAAATGATCTGAAAATAAATGTGCAGTGATTCATTTTTTTCCTTCTCTGAGTTATACCTTTAATTAATCTCAATCAGTTTACAAAATCCATTTTTACTCAGATTTAAAAAGCATGCACTTTGACAAATAAATCTAGTAGCATGTGTACAGTGTTTGTGATTGTTGCTCTTTAAGAACTGTCAGCAAATATATCATTACTAATTGTCCACGCTTCAACAAATCAAAACACTATAATTTTATGTTAAGGAGGGAGTTGAGCCCTTAAGTTCCTGTATTAGCTTTAAACTGTTTTAGTGTTATACATGGAGTGATGTCATTTTAAATATAAAAGTAGGAATTCGAAAAGTTGTCAATAATTGAAGACAGCATATATAGACTTTTTATTTTAATCCAGTTAGGCTGGTTCTTTTGATTTGGTTTGTTTTTATTTCTGCCCCCTCTATCCCCAAATCCTTTATGGACCTAAGAAAACAGTATATAAGAAGCATATATATATATATAGTCTATTTACGTCAATGAAACCCAGGCTTAACTCAGATATCACACACAAATTAGAGACAAGATAAAAAGAAACACAGAGAAAGAAATGTGAACCAAATCAGGTATTTTATTACAAGAAATGGAACCATTCCATCTCTGCAGTAGTGCTATATATTTCATGACACAAGCTTGCTGAGAGCTCTCTACGTTTGTTGCTTGGTTGTATTTTGACTTATTGCCAATCCTAGATTTGTACCCCTCATCCCCATGTTTATGCAAGTTTGTGCTGCTATGAAGAAATGAGTGGTAAAAACCCTTCAGCTTGCATTGATGGAACTATCTTGGACTGCTTAAGATCTCATTTAATTTCATTTTTCATTTAGTTTATTCTTTAAAAATTTTTGAACACAAGTGTGTATTTCTTCTCCTAATGGAGACATCTTTGTGACTTCAAGTTGTATGTTCTTGTAATTTTAAAATGTTTTTATCTCTTCTTTGTTTTCACACCTTTGCTAGCCATACTTCTGTTTCGTTTCTCATCTAAAAGTTGTTGTGCATACACTTCATAACCCCAAAGACCCCTATCTCTCAGTAATGTACTAATAGCCTTTAAAGAAAGGGAAATGGAAAATTTTCAGAATAATGTAGCTAATATTGACATAGCATGCTACTGAAAGTGTATCTTTAATGTTCAACAGAGAAGAATTTATTCTGGAAAACTAAGGTAAAGGCAGCTCAATGTGGTGTCGTGCTGCTGGGAAGGTTCTTGTTCACACTGGGCATACTAAGAGCCTTAAAACAAACATTAGAATAGTCAACAGTCCCTTTCTCAGTTACACTGTGCTGTAAAAATAGTCACCCAGACCAGCAACCAGAAATTTGACCTTATAATGCTCTACACTAAAGCTCAGCATTGTTACAATAATCTTACTTTCTTGCTTTATTCTGCTTCTGGATTGTTGTGTGATATTGGCAACTTTATAGAGAGATTTTTATTGTGTGTGGAAGAATATGAGTCTGAGAATACTCAGAGACTGCAGCAGGAACTCTCCCTAAAATCAGGTCTTTACTGATACAAGGGCATAGACAGAGAGAGAATTGCTTTGGTTTGGGTGGGGATGAAAAGAGATTGATTTTACCATTGTGGATGTTTATCATTGGAAATTATTTTTTAATGTGTCTTGGAGTTCTTACCTGTCCGTGAAATAGAATGGATATAATGTAAATAAAAGGTAATAAATATTCAGGCCATGCTATTGCTGAATGACAGTTGATGCTTTCAGTGGATTTTATGTATCCATCAGTGATAACCTGCAAATAATTTATTACAGTGTGCCTTTTGAAAGTATGAGATTTTAAGTAACATTCAATTAATGAAATAGCACACCTTAGGCAAAATAGCTACAACATGTGCCACTCATCTCTCCCAAAGACTAAAACCAGTCTCTAAAAATGTGACAAGTGAAAGGCAGTTACATGTTGTACCAAGGAACAACATATTCTTTTCAATTCAAGGGCATTTCATCTTGGGGTGCTCACTACACGAATTATTTAAATATGGTATTTGTAAGATTTGTTCATTGCATAACTTACACTGCATACTCACTTGTTGAAATAGGCACACAGATCAGAAACCAGCCTAGCAGACATTTTCTGTAATCAGGGAGTTTTACGAGACTTTCTCATGGACATTATCTTCTGTGTCCTGGCTTGGGAACAACAGCTACTACCAAAGTGCAACTAAGAATCACTCCTCCTGCTGCTCACAACTAAGCCTCTTGCTCTTTGAATCCTTTTATTGCTTCCCTGTCTTTTCTATATTAGCATTGATCCTTCTGTCCCTGCTGTCTAAGT
Organism: Brachypteracias leptosomus; assembly: GCA_013401335.1. NCBI lineage: Eukaryota > Metazoa > Chordata > Aves > Coraciiformes > Brachypteraciidae > Brachypteracias > Brachypteracias leptosomus. The sequence goes on along the minus strand of VYZX01028830.1, from coordinate 163,476 downwards.
CTCACATAATCCAGATCTTTTCTTCAGTACATCTCTGCTATTATCTCCTGTATCCCTTCTACTTCATGTACTTCTCCCATCTCAACTTCATCATCATCAACCTAACGTAACTACCCAGTGCCTTCCTGACACAGCTTTCCAAATTTTGTTTCCCTTCTTTAAGCTTACTTCTGAGGGGAACCACCACGTGCTCTTGCACTTCTGACCTGCGTCATCTCACAGCCAGCCTGATGTCCTGGGCTGTTTCTCAAGTCAAAAGCATAAACCCTCTAAATCTGAGCCTGCAAAAGCATAGCCAGATGAAAAATGTTGTGGCCTGAATATCTTTGTTAGTCATATGTGTGAATCAGAGCTTTTTGTTCCAGCCATGTGAGTTTCTGGTAGCTTCAGTGGGCTTACTCATGATAGCAAATGCTACATTCAATAGTAGGCATTTGCAGGATCATCTCGATGGTTGTAATGCCTTTTAGATAGGGAATGTGTCAGCATTTTATGAAGGGATGTAAAGATGTGCGTGACCCATGCAAAGTCTCTGTAATTAATGTTGCTTCATCAGTTGATTAGAGGAATTTATAGATTGCACCATCATGATACAACAGTCTGTTTGAGTTTAGTATTTATGAAGAAAGGACAGGAAGAAAAAAGAGGGAAAGTTGTGTCAAATATTCCTTGACGTGGTAGCTCTTTCTGTGGATATAATGTCCATCTGTTTAGAAATACTCTTGGCAATAGAAAGATGTCCCCATGGTTTCTTTCCCAAATTCTAACTGCTGCTTGTGTCTCAGACTTGTACCTCCCCTGGTCTGTGTATATATTTGGGGTTTATAAGCACAGAGAACATTTGCCTGAAAATTCCAGCAGGTGTTTCTATGTAAACTTTCTGTGAGTATCAAATGGTTGAACTGTTTGTCAGATTGAAAGAAACGGAGAACCAAGCTCAAAGGACAACGATTCTCCCTTATGCAATCTAGAAAACAATACCATAAAATATTACATCAGCTGCTGGCAGCTGCAGGTTTGCCTGCCTGCTAATTTGCCATCACAAGTGTTCCAGAACCCTTTGTAATCCAGCCATTGCTATTTATATTTGTAATGATTTAAGTTCTCTGTACATGTCAGCAAAAAGTCACCAGAAAAAGCAAAATTAAGATTGGTTGGCTGAAAGTGTATAGAATAGAGAAGAACAACCCAACAATGGAGTTGAGATGACGTTTATATGCAGTAAATAACTTTATAAATAAGGGGGAAATAGCTTTATTTTCAACTCATCATAACAGAGCTAGAGCCCCTGATTTTGGCACTAGGCAGTTCCCATCAGAGGCTATTAAGAGCAGGGAAACAGGTATCTGGTGGCCAGGGAAGGCACTGAGAAGCTATGACACCTGAATTGAGATCACAGACCTGCTCCTGCCTTTCTGTCTGCAGACACGGTATTAACCACTTGACGCCTCAGTTCCTCTGCTGCCTGTAGTGGCATTCAACTCTCAGCTGTTAAAACTTTTTGCTTATTTATGAGATGTTTTGTCTATAGAGAACTGTAATGATGCAAGGCAACTTTATTATGTTCTGTGGAAAATGCTAAGTTAAGAAAAAATGAAGGGGGATTGTGTAGTGGAGCGCAACACTTTAGCGTTGAGTCTCTAGGTCATTCTGAAGCAGGGATTTGAGTGGTGTCCCTTAGGATTTGCTGTTATACATGCTGAAATGATCAATCAAGGATAAAAAATGGACTGTTCTCATCTCATAGATCATTTCACAGTGAAACAGTTAAACTCCTGGCTGCTTTCTGAAAAACAGAGATCTGCATTAATAAGGTGACCTTATCAGAGCCACCCCTGGGGGAAAGGAAGGGAGAAAAAAGGTTGTGGAAAGAAAGTGAATCCTATTGTTAATCTTTTTTCAGGGAGACTTGGATTCCTGAATGCAAATTACTTTATATTTAAATTGTGTGAAAGCACAAAAGGTTCATGTCTACAATTGACAGTTATTTCATTAGCTGACTCGTGGAGCCTTGCAAATGGTTTTTAGTGTTAACTTTCCTTGGATTTGTTTTCTTTGTTCTTAGCAGATCTTGCAACGGTGATCATTTTGATTAATGTATTCAACGCTCTGTTTTACTCCCAATTCATGTTTTTTGCACCAGTCAGCATTCTGGCCTCGGTAAGGTGAGACTACAAGATGGCTTTAGTGTTTCTCCAGTAGTGCCGATCTGATGGGCTGGCTTCCAGCTGGAGATCAGAGAAGCACAGAGGCCACTGTAATGTATTTTGCATGGTAGCGACTCCAAATGCAAGTTAAAACAGACTTTCATCATGAGATGTAGGATTGTCTCAGCCACATCCGTCTGTGACAGCAGACGGGCTCTGCATGGGCTCTGTGCTGATAGGATATTATCTTTGTATTGCTGTGAGCCTCTCAGGGCAGGTACACAGAATCACAGAATCACAGAATGTCAGGGATTGGAAGGGACCTCGAAAGATCATCTAGTCCAATCCCCCCACCAGAGCAGGATCACCTTAACCAAGTTGCACAGGGACACGTCCAGGTGGGCTGTAAATGTCTCCAGAGGAGACTCCACAACCTCCCTGGGCAGCCTGTTCCAGTGTCTGTCACCCTCACTGTGAAGAAGCTTCTTCTCATATTTATGTGGAACCTCCTATGTTCCAGCTCACACCCATTGCCCCTTGTCCTATCATTGGATGCCACTGAGAAGAGCCTGGTTCCATCCTTCTGACACTCTCCCTTAATGTATTTATAAACATTAGTTTATTAGTTTGTGTCTCTGTGCAGAAAGGTTTGTCATTCACTACATCCCAAAACTTGATTTGCGTGCTTGTCTGTTTAAAAAACTGTCATACTAAATAAGGTATTAATCTGGGGAGGAAGGAAAATGTGTAGGTTAAAGTTCATTCTATCTTCCTTAAGGCAAACCAGTACTAGATGTTCAGTCTATGCTCCATATTGAGAAGCCAATGGTCAGTTCAGGAGAGAATGGTTCTTCCTATGCCTAAATTGATGGGCGATCTCTCCTCTGGAGGTGCTGCCCCTCCACTGACAGACAAGAAGACTTTTAACAAGCTGCTCAAGTTCCAGTATGTTGAAGTTTAGGGTAGTTCTTGTCACCCTCACCTACTGAACTAGACTGAATAGCATAATCAAAGTTTACACATCAATGTAAGAAACAGTTGTGAAAATTGCTTGATTAATTGCTCCAGATAAACATCGATAAGCGGGCAAGTTGCCGGAGGCCTGCAAGCTCTTAGTATCCTTTCCCTCTTTTCTTCTTTATTTCTTTTACTCAGCACTACATTTTTTGTTCTTTTCAGAACTTTTTGGCATTTGTTGTTGCAATCAATCTGCTGTTCCCTGCTGACGCCTCTTATTGCATTGGTTTTTCAAAATCTTTCATCAGCGCCTCAAGCGTTACATTGTTCTTCAATCTGCGTCAAGCTCCTAGTCCTAAAATACAAAGACCTCGGGGGCTGGGGCCTTAGCTTCTTCACAAGTCACTTGTCTCCATTACCCTCCCTGAGAGTCACAGCTTCGAGAATCTTATCATGGAAAGATCCCAGGACAAAAATGCTTGAGACACAAAGGCAGAGCCTCAGCAATAAAATCAGAAAATGTTCAGGCCTAACCACTTCTATAAAACATCCCTTTGAAACTGCTGTTCACATCCAGGGGATCTGAAGCCTTGTGAATATTTTCAAGCTATTTTCCATTTTTATAGGAAATCCAACATACAAAGGGTTTTCTGAGAAACGTTTGTTTGCCAAAGTAGGAAACTTGTTTGTTTCAGGTTCAGATCCTTGAATTTTTTAATCTTGATTTTACACGGTCAACTACAAAAAAAAAAAGGAAGGAGAGATTTTGAGGGTGACTATAAGGGAGGCTCTAACAGAAAGCAGTGGAAAGGTAAATAATTTTTTGCTTCACAAGTCTAAGTATTTTTCCCTGTTCTGTCCTCTGATTCACAACAAAAAATACAAAAGATTTTTTTTGGCCTTTTTTCTTTGACTTTCTTACTTTTTGGCAACATTAAGATGGTGAAAAAGAAAAGCAAGGATAGATATGAATGAGTATCAGAGAGGTATAATAGTTGATGGACACTTGAAACTCAGGAGGAAGGGGATAACAGAATGACTGAACCTATGTCAATTTAAATGAAACGTTAATCTTCTGTTACACAGTATTTTTAAGGAAAAACTTTAAACAAATATTTTTAGGTAAAACTCCATCAAACTGCTTTTTCACACAAAATTTTCACAAGACATGAGTTTGGTACATAACTGGACAGCTCTTCCAGCTGATCTGGAAAAATTATTCTGATCTTTTTGTCCAAGATAATAACACTGGAAGCATATGGAAGTTCAACATGCAAAACATTAAAGAGAGAAAAAAATACCTTCTTCTGCTTAATTTTTGCTTTAAATATTTTTGCGCCAAATGGTAGACTTTCTGAACACTACGACAGAGAGCTGTTACTTGTGAACAACAATTTCAATGTTTTTAGTTGGGTTTTAGCTTAATGTACAAATCCCACATCCTTGCTGTCACAAAATCTCCATTTTACCACTTTTGCAATATTGCTGGCATATGTCTCCAGCTGTCTGTTGCTGACATAGAATTGCTTGTGATTATCTGATGCTGAGCTGTTCTGCTCTGGTTTTGTGTTTTTAATCTCTCCAACAATACCTGAACATGCTGTGCAGATCGTGATTATTGGGGCAGAATACAGCCGTCTTTGAAATTTACTGTCCCATACAGAACATTGGAAATTCTTATGATCATTATATCCAGGTTGAATGTGAAGTAGATTTCTTTCTGATTTCATAATTTAACATTGCAGACTGTTGACTTATTGACTATAATGTTAGCATTTTCCAGATTGGCAGAGAAATTGTCTTGTAGGAGTGTCTATGTGTATTTATACATCATCCAAAGGTTAAACTATAGAACATATTTTAATTGCCTAGAGATAACTTGGTAAATTATATCACTAGGACCAAAACTTCTAAACCTAAAAGATGAAAGTTACATACCGAAACCTACGTTACGTTCCAAGTAAATAAACCACTTGGCAATACTGATTACTGACAGTCTTCCACTGATGTACACTAAATACCATCCCAAAGACATTTAGAATTGTTAAGACGCAGGAAATTCTAATATTCTTCTTGGCCTTCCTAAGCACGGAGTTTATATTGATCTTTTCAGCAAGGACCACAACTGAAAAAACCAAAACCATAAAACAAATAAAATGAGGCATTCATATGTAAATTTTTTTTCACTTCCAATTGTCTTAAAATCTGAAGGTGTGAAAAACCAAAACCCTAAGCAAGCCAAAACATGTAACACGGTGTAAGAGCAGCAAGGATGCTCATTGAGAACATTTTGTCAAAGGAAACATAACGTTGGAGCTATTTGAGGCATTTAAGAGTAAGTCTAATTATTGGTTACATTTCTTACTTCCTACTTCAGCAACACTTTTCTCTCTGGAATACAGACCCCTAAATAAATTACTGAGGAATAACAAGTTTCCTGCAAATCAGCTGATTTACAGTAACTGCCCATGTATATGCTCTTACAGTTGGTAAACATGAGTTAATTCAAAGTAGTTTGCTCTCAGTGGAAGAAATATGTTACCCTGCAGCAACTTGGTCACTTGTAAGATGTCAACTGGAGTGTAATACATTAAGCCTGAGACTAGGAGACAGATACATTCCTTTCCTGGGCGTTTTAACTCAAGGAAATTATGTGTACCTAGAAGAAGAAAATGATTTTTACAACTAGAGAAGCAGAGTGGGGGTCTGAAACCCTTCAGCCAGATGGGAGAACCACAGCCAGGCATCTCACTTGCCAGGCAAGGGCCCCAGCGAGGAGGTTCTTGATAAAAGATGGGAGACATCGCTGTGGTGTCCTCCTGGTCTTGCTGGTTGATTTTGAAAGAAATCTCTCTCGGCCTGTGTTTTGAAAGGAGGCTTACATATCCATAGCTTCAGGTGAGAATTTCAGGCAGGTAAAGTGAAAAGATGGGGGTATTCTCTTTTCAATCTCTCCTCCAGAGGAGGATGGGAGTTACAACACTCTGTGCTCCATGATTTCTGCGGATGGAATTTTGGCAGCTTCTGCATTGAGCACAGATGGTATTTGAGATCTTGTTTTGAGACAGCCCTGCAGGGTAAGCAGTAACTCTCTGGGATGTCTTGGATTGTAAAGCTGCATATAGGTGTTTGAGGTCTGACGGAGTCCTTTCTAGGTCCAACTTCTCTTTTGAGTCCATTTCACAATGTGAGGTGTGAGCAAGAATGGTTACTGTCCTTATAATTTGGATTAACAGATATTTCTTTTTTTTTTAAATACTGATAGTCGTCAGGAGTGATTTCAGTGAGCTTTGTAAAGACCATGGAAAATCAAAGTATTTGTGTCACGTGTGGTGTATAAAATCAGTGAAAAGCTTCTGTGGGCAGTAGCTGATCACGAAGGTATATACAGAAGCCTCAGTATAATGAAATTGCTCTCTCCCCTTTTTGTTAAATTATAATTGGTGTCCTTGCGAGTAATCACACTACGGGATTAAAGACTGCCTTACCCTTGGAGACTGACTGTGCCTTTCATTGTAGAGATAGTCCCTCCAGGTCAGAGGCAAGGCAGATAATGGTGTCTACTGAACTGTCCTTACTTGTTAAGAAATGTGTCAATTCATCATTTTTCATAGGGGAAAATTTATCTAAACCATTATTAGCTTACTTCCCAACCAGTTAACATTTAAAGCAGTATCTTGAGTTACTGCATTGTCCTGCTTCTGTTTTAGCCTTAAAAATGTAGACTTCCTTTGCTGCGTGGTCTTTTCTCTTTTGTGTTTTTGGATAAAAACTGTAGGTATGCTTTATAGTTATGATCGCTAAATACCCAGCAGTGCTACCTTCTCCTTATAATATAATCCCTTTTGTCTCCTGCCTATCTTATCTTTTCTATTTTATTACCTTTTACACATACTGGTAAGTAAAAAGGGAGCGAATTTGGAACATATAGGCCACTCGGAAGAAATTCTGTGTGCATCATACCAGAGAATCTGAAAGATTATGGAAATATTTACAGCTCCCCAAGAGTCAATCTATGCACCAAGATTGAATTTAGGGATGGACACAAGCCCTGTTTACCCTAGCTGTTCTGGAAAGTCTGATTTTTCAATATTTTCTGTCCTCAGAATAGTAAAACTAGTTATGATGAATTTAGCAAAGTCTGTATGCTGCAGTGCCCCAGACAGTTTCTTATTTTCATTGACATTATTTTTTCATCAGTTTGGACTGTGTAGTATCTGCAGACGGTGTATGTTCAAAATATTGGATTGCTGTGTTTTTGCATACAAACCTTATAAAGGAAAAGAAATACCAGACCGTGTGTACAAGCATCAAAATTTGATTACAGGCAGGATCTAATCTTAATATCACACCATCCTCACTGAAAAGCATCACAAGAATATTCCAGTTCATATTCTGAATGGTGTGTTTCTCTGCAGTCATCTTGCAGAATTCTTATCCCTACCAGGAGAATATCAGTATACTGAACTGAATAAAAATGTATATATTAAATTGCTTATTCAAATGTCCAACTTTGATGCTTGTAGAGAATTTAAGCAAGGGATAGTATAACCTGAGCTTTGTTTTATTGATATGAGAGGCTAATGTGAGTTATAAAACAGGAAAAAATGAGAAGTCGTATAATATGGTGGGAATGTGGAAAAAAAATAAAAAAATGCAGATTTCAGTTATTAGCTTTCACAGCTGTATTTGCATAGAAATATACTGACGGCTGGATGACATTTCATGCATGAACTTGATAGAGCATCCTTAAATGTATTCATGTTAGAAGAGTACTTAAAGGGAACCTTGAACTCAAAAATGCCCGTCTTTGTTTAAAAACCTGAAAACTATAGTTTCCCTAGGGTATTCTACTACAAGATATTTCTTTATGAAACAAAGCTTTCTTTGTTATGAGGAACACTGTGACAGCCTATGAAGGGCCCTCCTTCCTGATCACACTTTAAAAAAGATCCTGATTCCCCTGAATGTTAAATATTATTGCACAATAGATGTTGCTCAGGCTTTTGTGCAAAATACTAGCAAAGCACAAAGCCCCTTGAGGTTTCAAACACCTCTTGGGTTATCAGTTTCTTATGCCATTCTCTGTTTTGAGAGAGCACCTTCCTTGTAAGTGAGGCAAAGATGAATGCTGAGATAAAAGGAGTTACTCTTCCTTGAAGAACTAGACGACTTCCTGGAGGTGCCTATGACAGTTATCCCATGGTATGAATTTTTGGGAGTTAGGTGACAGCAACCCCTTCCAGTTAACATTTGTTCGTGCAGTGGTGTTTTGTTGTTTTGTTTTTTTTTTTAATTCACCTACTAGCACAGACCAGGCACAACTGATAAAAATCTCTGGTTTTAGAAAGAGTGAAGATGTTCACAGACTATAGTGAAGGCTTTTGTATCAGTGAGCACTTGCACCTCCAGTTTCCAGCAGTTTCAGCATTCAGTTTGCCAACTGTGAAGAATTATTTTCCTTTAATTTAAATGTGATTATTAACAAGACACAGCTGAGGAAGGCACTTTTCTGAAATATTTCAAGGATTATTCCTTCTCTGTTATCTCCCATTCACCTTTCACAACAGGATTTTATGTGCTTACATTAGTTGATGTTCCTCAGAAGAGCTGCTGGTCCATTCTGATTGTGCCTTTCATTAGGAGCAGAAAACTCAACCTTCTGAAGTGGTGAGATGTGAGCACCAATTCCTGGGAATATTTTCTAAAAACTCGCTTTATATTATAACACAGCTAGGGCTGAAAAGGATTAGAAGGAGTATGACAAGAGTATGAATTAAAAAGCACTGGAGTGTGAAAACAGATCTCTTTAAGCAGTTTTGACTCTGCCCTCACACAATCCTATTCCTGATGATGATGATTGTTAAGAACCTTCCAAACCAACAAGAACCATCTCTAGAGCCTGTCCTGTCTCCTGCTAAAATCAGACTTCTGAAGGAAAGTGGAAGTATGAGTATGTGGAGGTACCATTCTGGAAAAAATGCAGTCAGTAGTAGTTAACCTCTTTTTCTTCTGTGCATAGCCCATACTACTTGTGTGAACCTCTCAAGGAGAATAGGTGTAGACAGAAAAGAGCTGCAGGATCATTTTCCCTGTCACTATGAGATATAAATACTGGTTCAAGACAGAACGGTGCTGTACAGATGTGAGAATATAAAACCAAAACGGTAATATTATGAAAAAGGGTCATTAATACCATCTTACTCAGAAGCACTGTTTAAAGCATAACATAATCACGGGCAGTGTCTAGTAATGGTATTTTACACCGAAGCCCAAAGGTTACAAAAAGACTTTAGTCCTTGCCAAACGAAAGTCACTCTTGTCATCTAAGATACAGAAGGAATCAAATTCTTGCAGTGGTGCAAAATCTATGTATGTAAAGCTACTTTTAGAGTCATATTAGTAAAATGTCTGTCAAAAGCCAGGGAAAAGTCTGCTTTAAAAAAGGAAAGGGAAAATCTCACATAAAATTTCTCAATAGACTGAAAACATATAGTCTAAAGCCATCAGTGGATGGTAGCAGTAATAAAGATCATTTGGGCTGCAACAGCAATACTGTCTTCTTAAAGACAGTGGCAGCGGTACCAAAATGACATGTTTTAAAGGTGAGCCCACACGAGTCAGCTCAAAGAAAATGTCTTTCCTACTTTCCTCTCAGGCAAGAAGTTTATATTATGGAAGACAGCACACTGCCTGAGTATGGAGGATGGTATTTAGCAAGATTTGAGTATACAGCAGGGTGGGAGCTGAAAGTCACAATGATCTGAGAGTCATTTGCAGCTCCCAGACAACCCAACTTCTGGCTCCCACTGAGCAAAGGACTGGGTGAGAGTGGGGTGGATCACGGCCTCACACCGAGGCAAGGCAGCACCGACTGGCAGTGCCTCCTGATTCCTCTTGACTTTCTGTGGGCATGTTTAACCTGTAATTTGGAAAAGGAAAATGCATTCTGGCACACGTTCCTGAAGGGTTGCCAGTCCCACATCTATCCATTGTCTAGCCTGCCAGAATGGGAAAGATAAGTATCTTACAGACTAGTATCCACAGAAACAGACACTGGAATTTTATCTTTTCAATACACATCAAAACCCAAAGAAAATAATTACTTTCTCATTTTCCAGTTTTATAATAGTAATGATGACCTTTAGGTCAGGAATTTTCAGCAGTTAATGACTGTCTGGCTTTTTCTTTGCTCCTTGGTTTCTCCAGCCAGTCATTAACAGTGAGGAAGTGCCTTCTCCAGTGGTCACTTTGACTTAATCACTACCTTTTCATGCTACAGAATATACCAGCTGGGAAATAAGTGTCTCCTGTGCGAATGGATCCATAAAATGTTCCTTAGGTTTCATTTCTTTGAAAGAATATTCTGTTAGGACACGAGAGTTTAATGTAAAAGATGATTGAGTATGATCCTCATCCCCAAGAAAGGTTAGATCACTCTCAGGAATTGGGACTAAATGGCTTTGCAGCGATGCCCTTCCTCTTCTGAGGATGGTTTAAGGCCATAGATTTCAAAAGATGAAATCTTAAGAATTTATCTATGTAATCTAGGTCCCCATACTATTCTCTTGGTATTGGAGTGTTTTGAAAATTATATGTGCACACAAATAAGTCCATCTTCTAGGATCATATAGGAACTGTCACAACAGTGTCTCGAGAGTTAAAAATTCTTTAAAATATCTAAAGGGGAACAACCCTCTGGAATGCCTGCCCTGCTCTGTTTGTCCAGCTAACAGATTCCCCCTTCAAACCACTCCCTATCTCAAAACACCGAGGAGCTGTATATGACTTTGTTCAGCAGAAGATTCATTTATACCTGGAAATTATTTTGCCTTGCACTTTATCATAAGATAAAAAAAGATATACTGTGGGACAGAGTAACCTTCTGACCACCCTATTAATTATATTCTTGGTAAAAATTAACCAGATTGTGAGTAGATTGTATGTGTGTACATACATAAACCTTTGAACAGTCTTCAGTGCTTGAACATTATTTCAGTTATTCTTTAAGCTTTATGACTTTAAATGTCATTGTTAAAATAAAGTGTTACCTAAAAAACCTGTGAACATATCTTTCCTTCAGGGTGTATTTGAGCTTGAAAACTATTGTGTAAGAAATGCACTACTTTGAGAATAAATAAATTCACAAGAAAAAAATAGTTTTCTAAACTGCATGCTGAACGTGTAGGGATTCCAAGTAGTCCAGAGTACTGCTATTGCTGAGTAGTCGGGTAGTAACGAAGCACCTCCACTGGAACTGTAAAAGAAAATGGGAATTTCTTTATCAGTAGCTTTAAAATCAGGCTGGTGTCCCTCGAGGTTTTGGTATGAAACATGGAAGTAATATGACGGATGAGCCTAATTGTAATGTTTTGCTGCGAAAGAGATTTAGCACCTGCGTAACTATTATTGCTACTATTAGCTTTTCATTTTCTATCTTTAAGGGAAAATACAGAGAGCACATCAGAACAGCAGGCATCACTTTTTGCTTTAACACTTTTTGTACTTTTCAAGAAAAATAACAGCAGCAAAATATAGGTAGTGTTCCAGGAAACAGCCACGCAGGAGTCCCACAAGGGCTGTGACTGTGCTTTGTGGTTTCCTGACTCTTGGAGTGACACTCTTACTTTCTAAGCTGAGACTTCATTTATATTTTGGAAGTATGACAATCTATTTCTCAGCAGGGTTGTGCTGTTTCGAAGAGGCTGAAGCTGGTAGAGGATTTAAATCTGGTGAGGATCCAGTCATTTCCTTAACAATGAGTTTTAAAATCTACACCTTTAAAATAGCTCTGCATCTTTAAACTCCAAGCTAACCTCTGTTAAAGACAGCTGGCTAAGCATTAGTAGAAATGGGAAAGGTCCAAAAGAAAGGAGTGACAATACTCATGTTTCATTCTGTGCTTAAATGGATCTTTTCCTCAGCTTCCCAGCTAACCACTGTAGATTATTTATAGATTTTTAGAGCCAGAAATTAACATTGTTCCTTGTAGGCAGAAGAGAAATGTATGGGATGATTATTAATTCTTTAGCATTGCAGTGCCTTCTGGCTCAATGTGTGTGCTGGGGACCAAATGTAAACATGCATTTATCATCCCAACCCTTAATCTGTTCCCCAAAACGTCCTTCAGTGGAGAACTGTGAAACAGCTTTTCTAAAGGCCTTGAGACCTTTTTCTGCAGCTGATACAAAGATCTTTACAGACTTTGCTGTAATTGAACCTTCAAATGTAAAATGTTGCAATTACCAGCATAGAGTGTTCCTTTAAAACAAACAAACCAAACAAATAAACAAACCACAAACAAACAAAAAACTCAACTATGTGACACTAGTTGCCTTCACATGACGTCTTTCAGTTTTCCCTCATTGGGGCAAATTACCCAGTCCCTCTGCTACCTGAAGAGATCTTTCGCCTTCCAAGCCAACCTAATTTTTGAGTCCTTGGCTTCTTTTTGTTTTCCCTGTTACTTCCAGTTCCATTTTTCCATGTTCCTGCCCCTCGACAGAAGTCTTAGATGTTGCTAATAGAATTCAGCTGTGGAGGAAATAAAACCCTGGCAAGAGCTTACTGAACCCCTCACCAGTCACTGAACTTAGTGGGACAAAATTGTCCTTCATGTAATTTTAACAGTGTCCACAGGGTCATTCCAGCTATCAGTCTGTCCAGGTGTCTTTCTGCAGCTCCTTCTACCTCCATTGTAACACGAGGTAGAGGAGATAGGAGTGTTACAGCAGCTGATATTGTTTGATCAGCATTTGCTGGAAATTTATCTCCCTTGCAGCCTAGCTCCTAGAATACATTTGTCATCCATATTTTGTAGCAGACTTATATTTGCCTGTAATTACATACCAGTCTAGCAATACTTTATTGTTAACATAAGGTACTGCCATTTAAATCCCCAATCTTAAGCTGAAGTATTTGCAAAACTCTGTAATTGCTAAAATAATAAAGCTGCCATTATTGTATGGGACGTTTGCAGCTTGTTACTGAAATACTAACATCAGCTTAACTATACCTGTATGCATTCCTTATGTTTTCATCTGTTGCTTAAGAGATAGGCAGGTTTCTGCTGGGCATAACTGTACGTTTCTGATACTTTCACTGAATGGCTGAAGTTGGAAGGGACCATGGGAGGTCACCTTGTCCAGCTCCCTGCTCAACCAAGGCCACTGGGAGCAGGTTGCCCGGACCAAGTACAGATGGTTTTTGAGTTCTCTCCAAGGACAGAAACTCCACAAGCTCTTTGGACGACCTGGGCCAATGCTCAGTCAAAGCATTCCTTCCTGCTTTCCAGCCTGTGGTCTGCTCCCATGTACTAAAAAGTCTATATAAGATAACTAGGAAAAACAAGTTCAGTGTGGTTAGACTCAATGTAATGGGTACAGATAATACCACAAACCTTTAGAGATATGCAAACCAGAAAAGATAATGTATCTTGGTTTCATTTTGTGTTGGCTTTTTGCAAACAGAAAACCAGTGAGGTCCCTCTCCCGCTGCTTATTACTTGTTCTGCAACTATTTTGGGTTGGTTTTTTGTTGGTAGTTTTGTGGGGGTTTTCTTGCTTTTAAATAATTCTCCATTATTGTTCTATTCCTAAGACTGACTGAGTAAAACTGACCTCAGCACTAGAAACATGCATAACAGTTTGCTGTGAACCATCAGCAATGTTGCTACATTGTTCTTTTTTCAGACAGGAACCTCAAAACATCCATACTCTGTAACTGTCTCCAAAAGTTTGGGAATTTGTGCTAAAAGCGTCATGGTCTCTAGCCCTTGCTCTTACACACCCGCACAGAATTTCCCAACTCTCTGGTGTTTTGGGGGAGGGCGGGAAGCTCCGTGTTCTTCCAGCAGCCACCACTGGATGTACCATTGAGTGCAGGTGCTTCTGCATTACCCTAATGACGTTCAGGTGAAAACAGATGTTCAGATTCTGTTGATACTTTACAGATGAACATGGGATTCTGTGTTGTGTGGTTTGGCCGTGAAAGAGCTGGTCTCCTCTCCTCGCATGGCCACAGCCTCTCGCGGATCTCTCGTTGACACTGTCCTAGGAGCAATCTCCCTATGTGGCACCTCCACAGAACTGGGACAAGGCCTCTTTCTCTGGAATAGATGCAAGGAGTTTTTAACTTGGAAAAAGAGCTTCCCTGTGCCTTTACTGGGAAAAATATTGAGCAATGGAGCCCAGAGGGTAAGCGCCTCTGCCAGGTTTCTGTCAGCCCGCCGGGCCCTGCGACGCAACGGCCGAGGCCGAGGGGCAGGAGCTGTCCCTCCACCACGGGTGCCTGCCGAGTTACGGGCTCACCCCCGCCCGGCCGTACCCTCGAAAGCCTCTCGGCCGGAGGCACCTTCCCGCCCCGCCTTGCCGCCCGCACCAACACCCTTGGCAGCGGAGGTGCGAGGCCGCTCCCGTGGAGCCAGGGCAGGCCCGGGCCTGCCGGGCAGCGAGCTGAGACCAGCCCGCGCCCCGCCGAGGGACCGGGACACACCCGGGGCCGCCGGAAGGGGTGTTTCCGCATGGGCCCCGGGCGGGCCGAGGCGGGGG